>CAVLJG010000009.1:71186275-71496152 GCA_963669975.1 Acanthoscelides obtectus
TCACAGGAGAGCTTTTTTATGTTGGAAAGTGCGAAGAATCAGTTTTCTTATTCAAAAAGCCAAAAATCGCATTAAGAAAAAATGTTCGGTCATTTTAATATACTACAGGTACAGTAGAGAGCGCCCTCTAGCGGCTACAGTAAAACTATGCCCATGGTTCATTTTGCCGTACGAAAAAACCCTTGTATACCAATTTTCACTGTTATACATCAAATATTGTTCGATATATTTAAAAAAAACTATTTTAGAAAGTAAATTTAAACACGCTGTATTTCGGAAGCCACTCATTTTTCGACCCATGTTTATATAGACTGTATGCATTAGTTTTAAAAGTTCGATCGAATTTTAATGTTATGCAACAATAAACTGAAACACCCTGTATATCATTCTGCAGTAAGGGAAAATTTATACAGTACAGCACTGACCGCGCAGAGCTCTGTGATGCCCCGACTGTGTAACACCCGTTTTAGCGTACTGGATTATTAAGATGTGCGTCAAAATTAATTGGTGCCCGATTTCAAAAAATGGAACCAAGCCTGCACGTTTAAAAATTGTGGACACCTGTAGACTTGAATCTACAGGGCATTAACAGGACACACAGTTAACTAAAACTCTAAATTCTTGAATATTATGAATATTCGAATATTAGTATAGGGTGAGCCATACAAAATTTGAAATTTGGCGATAAAAAAATCTAAAGAATTTTTTTACCAGATGTTTGGTTTTGTTAGAAACGTTGAATATCATACAGTCAACCCGATTTTCAAATAATTTTCTGATTCTGTGGCTTTCATGCTAACAATCCTCCATGTTTGTTTCGCCGGATCAAACCACATCCATGTTTAAAGCTTCTCTTTGTTGTACGACGTTTTGGTCCCAGCGGTGACCTTTTTCAACTACAATTGACACTTTTGACAATATATTCTGTTTATATTTATGTCTTCCATGTGACACTTCATTCGTTTTTTTATTCACACACTCCTGAACGGTCCTGTAACATGCTGAAGTCATCATCGCAGCTTTAAGTTGCGACAGCGTAAAATCAGCAAAGCCCCGGTATTTAGGCTTCTGTCTACATGGCTGCTTCGCTATAAAAAAAGCTCAGGACCGCAGGGCTTGATATTACATTTCCAAAAGGACGGCCAGATTTTCAAAGCGACAAGCGAGCATGAAGCTGTGTCTGTCGTTTTCAAAGTACCAGACGCGTCACCCTCGTCCATCGTTCCGAAAACGCCAAAAAAACGCGAAAGCCTACTCGACCTATTGCGCAATACACCGGTTAATTGCCATGCGATCTTCGACTACAAAGGCTTCATGTGCATTCTTAATGGACCTGAATTGCGAGAAATGGGACTTCGACATCTATGGAACCATGTTGTTTGTCTAGGCAGCAGCGGTGGCCGCAGTAGTAGGCTCTTCGGTCTCCTGATCAGTCGCCGTGCGCTGTGCGGGTTCGAATCCCGTCCCAGGAGAAATTTTTCTCTTGGCTATGGATGTTGTGATTGTCCGTAGGTGGTAGACGGTCTCCGACTGTCGAACGCGGAGGTACCACCCGGCGGATCTCGTAGGCGGAGCCAGAATGTGTGCATGTTGCATGCACACGTGTTCCCTCACCAGAGTCCGTGTGGCGTTCCCCATTTCCCGTGTATCCCCTATAGCTCCACGGTATCCACTGGGTGTTTAGGCATTAGGTCTTCGAGCTGGTTGGAGTATAAAAAAATGATATCAGACACAACATTTTGCCTTTGCGAGGGGGAAGTAAAACGTTTGCGTATTAAGTAACAAATCAGAAGAAAATACCTGGAAGTGAAAAACTCATGACCGGTCACTCGGTTTGAAGAATATCATTTAGATAACGATTACAAAAAAAAAAAGGTAGAGGAATTAATCTATATCAGATTAAACAACGACTGTATTTCTAGTTTTTCTGTAGAGTGTGCCCTAATGTTGTTAAGTATCCAAAAAGGTAAGGTCTAAACACCATAAACGATATTCTCCAAGCCGGCTGATGGATCATGAGTTCTTCACTTCCATGCTCTTATGGTTTGTATTGATTGTACATGCAAAAAGATCGCCCATACTTGTGTTGAATCAGCCAACTACGCTTTAGATAGATTTTTGATATTGACCTACCACTTTGCATATATCCACTCCATAATTTCATACGATATATAAGCAATTCGAGTATTCACTATGCAAAAAAAGTCTTGTGTTCACTTCTAGGTCTGAGCAGAAGGACCAGCTGCATAGATTCTTTCAAGCGGCTGATAATTCAATGAATCGCCAAACACTTTTAAACCCGTGACAATGCCATGTTTAGTCATAGACCTAAGATCTGTTGAAACACAGAGCGTACTATTCGTTGGACGAATATTTCTGAGATATCCAGCTAGGTCATCAATATGCTTGGTAATTCAATTTCAACTGTGATCTCTATATTAGTTCCATATACGTTTTCAACTGTTATGTCACTGTCATGATCTTTGTATTTTAGTTACTTATTGATTTACATATTTTAACTGGCCAGGCTTTATTCTAATATGTAACTACCGTCTTGCATTTCTTTGAGCATTACTTTTGTGCCTGTCAGATTTGCATATTGTTCTTATTTATCTATTTTTGTTATGTTTTCATGGAGTATTTTCACCATTGACGTGTTCTATGACACGATGAATGATCCTAAAGAACCAATAAAGATTATCATTGTTATTATTATCAAGGCCAAACATATCGATAAAGATTCGCTCTTATTCAATTTTAACTGCTTTTTGCAAGCCACAGGAACGTTTACTATTCTTGATAACTGCCTGGAACACTAGGATTGTATGGAGCTCATGCACTCTGATATGAGATATGTTTTCGCAGAAAAATATTAATTTAATGTGAAATGTCAAACGGGCGGCTTAAGCCTGATCGACAACGGCGGATCCACGATTTGTTCAGCGCGTCTGAATGTAAAATTGATAACAAGAAATCAGTGTTGTTATATTCTTTTAATGACCACCTGCGTAATGTTTATAAAACCGCACCTCACCATTTAGTTTGAATACGAAAATTTCCCTTTCATTTCTTAAGAAATTTTTTGAAAAATGACTATTCCGAAAAAGCTGCTGACTCGCCACTGGTAACACGAAAAACATCGAATAAATTACTACGAAGTTTTGGATTCAATGAGTAACGAATTGCGAGAACGTACTGAAGGATTTCGTGAAGTGAATGATGTGTTTGGTTTTCTGATGCCAGATAAATTAGTCAATCTAAAAGAAGACGAATTAGAAACCAGCGTTATTGATTTGATGGAAAAATATTCGGAATTTTTCACTACAGATCTAAAATATGAATTAGCCAGTTTTACGATCATGTATTTATTCGTAAATCGTAACTTTACTAATGACAGCCCGCTAGATTATTTGAAGTTCATGATTGCAAACAATTTTTTATGCAGTTTTCCAGAGAGCTGCAATTTATTCAGATTGTTTTTGACTTTGCCTATCGGTTCAGCTAGTGCTGAAGGTGTTATGAGCTCTTTGAAAATTATTAAAGAATGCCGTCGAGCTTTTTTGGCTAAAGACACACTCAACAACTTCTGTATCCTCTATATCGAAAGATCAGTAGCTAATACACTCAATTTGGATTCTGCGATGGAAGTATTTGCTGAACTAAAAGCAAGACGCGGATTCAAATTAGAATAATTTTGTTATTTTGTATTGAATAAAATATGTTTGATCTCACAGTCTCTACTTGATTCAGGTTATATAGACATATAGTAAAAAAACAGAGGTAACAGTGCGCAGCAGCTACTATTGTGCATATCATTGTAAGCCCTTGTTAATATGTGATATCCTTATTGCTAGCAAAATCTTTAGTTCAAACAGTTGAAATAGCTGTTTTATTGGCACGTTGAAGCAGTATCAGATTAACTTTTTGCATCAAATTACTATTAAAAACCTTTTGCACTATCCATGAGCTTGTTTCGGTTACTTGTGCAGGTCCTTCTAATTTTTTTATTCTCAGTTGCCGTCATTAATAAGCAAATAGCGATACATGTGGAGAATATCACTTTTGCAAATAGTGCCCAGTATACAGGGTGTCCCAGAAGTCGACGTCAAGCCGAAGCCGGGTGATAGGCAAAGTCATAACAGCTATCAGAAAAATATTTAAAAAAAAATTATGTATGTGTTTTGAAAATTATAGGTCTTCGAAAAAAATATAGAAATTTCACACCCTACGGCAGTCTGTCAACTCCTGTTACTACAAATATTAACTTTTTTTGGATTTTATTTTTACAATGTAATGATGAATAATGCATCTTCAAACTGGTGTCTCAACCTTACTGCCAACTTTTCTCGTTCAGGAAACATTGCCACTTATTTCCCAACTAAGTATTCCAAAGTAAAACTTTGCTCAACTTTAGGCTGGCTGTACTGGAAAAAATCTACTACGAGAGTTTGGCAAGTAACCTTAAAAGTTGGCACATTTAATAAGGATTCCAAAATGGTATAACACTTAGAAGATTACTCGTTAACTTATGCACAATTTTTATTTGAAGAAAAACTGATGAAAATTTTTCAAAATTTCCTAATTAAACAGCGATTATGAAAACGCACAAGGACCCTTAAGGATAACTGTTTGCACCACAGTGGGCTTCAAGATGCTGCTGCTGATGATATCCCTTTACAGCAAATGCTCAAACTGTTTTCCTTCAGCCGCAATACACGCTCGTCATCTTAAAAAAGATCGGGTTATTAAACGAGCGAATCCACGGTTATTAACAAACTCAGCTGCTTCCAATAGTCTTTGCCGTAGCTCAGCTACATTTTGAATCGGCTTGAAATATACTTTTTCTTTTACAGTTCCCCGGTAAAAAAAATCTAACTGATTCAAATCTGGTGACCTGGCTGGCCACGATATTGTACCAGACCGCCCTATCCATCTGCCTGGAAAGTTTTGATCGAGATACTCTCTCACTGAGAGTGCATAGTGCGCTGGGCAGCCATCATGCTTAAACCACATGTCCCTGTAAATACTCAGTGGCACGTCCTCCAATAAATTTTCTAAATGATTTTGCAAAAAACCTAAATAAACCTCAGCAGTCAAAGTCTCTGGGAACTCAAACGGACCGATTATTTTACCATTTAAAATTCCTGTCCAATGGTTTATCTTGAAGCGATATTGAGATTTATCTTCTCTCATCAAATGTGGGTTTGCTACGCGCCACTCGTGTAAGTTATGCAGGTTCATGCACCCAACTTTCTTAAATGTGGTCTCATCCGACCATAAAATTTTTTCAAAGAACTGTGGATCTTTCCTGTGTCTTTCTAACATTGTGCGACAAAAAGCAACTCGGAGCTCATAATCCCGGGGCAGGAGAGGTTGAACACGCTGTATGTGGTATGGATGAAGCACATCACTTACTTGCTATTGCACACTTTGATACCAATCAGTACTCCTTCGTTTACTGCGCATCTTTACATGTTCGTGCTTGTTGATTTCGTACTGTTACTAATTTTGGATTCGTGAACTGGACTGTCATTTAGAAAATTTATTGGAGGACGTGCCACTGAGTATTTACAGGGAGATGTGGTTTCAACATGATGGCTGCCCAGCGCACTATGCACTCTCAGTGAGAGAGTATCTCGGTCAAAACTTTCCAGGCAGATGGATAGGGCGGTCTGGTACAATACCGTGGCCAGCCCGGTCACCAGATTTGAATCCGTTAGATTTCTTTTGCTGGGGAACTGTAAAAGAAAAAGTGTATTTCAAGCCGATTCAAAATGTAGCTGAGCTACGGCAGAGACTATTGGAAGCAGCTGGGTTTGTTAATAACCGTGGATTCGCTCGTTTAATAACCCGATATTTCTTAAGAAGATGTCGAGCGTGTATTGCGGCTGAAGGAAAACAGTTTGAGCATTTGCTGTAAAGGTAAATCATCATCAGCAGCATTTTGACGCCCACTGTTGTGCAAACAGTTATCCTTAAGGGTCCTTGTGCGTTTTCATAATCGCTGTTTAATTAGGAAATTTTGAAAAATTTTCATCAGTTTCTCTTCAAATAAAAATTGTGCATAAGTTAACGAGTAATCATCTAAGTGTTATACCATTTTGGAATCCTTATTAAATGCGCCAACTTTTAAGGTTACTTGCCAAACTCTCGTAGTACATTTTTTCCAGTACAGCCAGTTAAAGTTGAGCAAAGTTTTACTTTGGCATACTTGGTTGGGAAATAAGTGGCAATTTTTCCTGAACGAGAAAAGTTGGCAGTAAGGTTGAGACACCAGTTTGAAGATACATTATTCATCATTAAAATGTAAAAATGAAATCCAAAAAAAGTTAATATTTGTAGTAACAGGAGTTGACAGACCGCCGTAGGGTGTGAAATTTCTATATTTTTTTCAAAGACCTATAATTTTCAAAACACATATATAAAACTGTTTAAAATATTTTTCTGATAGCTGTTATGACTTTGCCTATCACCCGGTTTCGGCTTGACGTCGACTTCTGGGACACCCTGTATATCATGTAGTAATGCACGTTGTTTAAATATTTTAGTGTTATTCACCTAGTTTGTATTCAATGAAATATTAATCATGGCAAACATGACAACAACTATCGATCATATTTGTTTCTTTTTCTTACTTATAATTTAATGTAAATTCTATAAATAGTGTGCACTCCAAATTTGACTCGACGCCCTTTACTTATCGGTAGCATCCGTGATAACTTTTAAACTCTATCATGCACAAGAAGTTTGCTGGTGAATCATCAAGTTTAATTTACTTAAAAAAATTACGATGCGCATTGCAACCTGTCCCGTGCCAGAGCGCACTATCAAATGCATTCAATTTTGATATATGTAATTTCAGAGTTGTCATGCAACTTTCAAAGTTTCCATTGCCGTATTTTATTTGTCAATAATTGCAGTAATTTATGTTATTCGCAAAACAGTTATAGTGCGCACTATTTGCCGTCTGTCTCCGATCATACCACTGGTACCACTGGGCCCCTCCAGTACATATTGCCGTATCAACTTGCCCACAACTTAAGCGCGCGCCAAGAAGTTTTTCCTACATCAAGCTGACCGCATAGGCAACCAGTCTTGCGCTATCATCTATGAGCTTACAGTTAAATCAAAGTTGAGGGATGCAGCGCTGCCAGTGTTACCAGTACGGCATCCATTTAATATGTGTGCATTACAGATTTATCTAAAAGATTTGGAACTTTAAAAATTGGGGGGGGGTCATGACCCCCATGACCACCCCCTGGATCCGCGCCTGCTGATGGACTTGTAGTTTGAACTTGACCTGACTACTAACTATGCAATTTTGATTACAAACAAATTGATCCTTCTACCTAGTCTGAATTCGTTGGTCAACTTTTACTAAAGACAGTCAAAAGTGGTTCTGACTGATTATGAGTATTGTTGTGACATAAGCATTTCTTGACAACAATTATGAAAAAGTAATAACTATATGCATTTTTTCTCAGATCGCGGGAGCTGCGCTTCTAGCAGTAGGAGTACTATTGAAGATCAAAAACAATGACATACAGAACTTCATCCCAGACAAATACTACCTTGGACTACCTCCACTGCTACTGATAATCATAGGATCGGTGATATTCATCACTGCTACCTTTGGATGCTGTGGGGCTGTGAAGGAAAGCACTTGTATGCTAACAACGGTAAGTTGCATTGAAAAAATTAAAACAATACTTCCCTAGGGTCAATGACATCTGTGGATTCGTCCAGTGGAAAATAAGAACAGTTATCGAAGATATTTCTTAACTGTAAAACTATATCATTGCTCGTTACTTCTGCTCGTCTCATCACTGTATTAGCAGAAAGTTGCATAGATTCTATAGCAGACACTATCTCGTCGTTATTTCTAAAGTTGCCAAATAATGAATCTGCAGCATCTAAGGCTAAGGCTTCTTCTTTTGTGTAATTATCTGGAACACCCGGTATGATGCTTCAGTTGCAGCCCGACTTTTCGATTGTTCTTAAAAACAATGTCTGTTGTCCAGTTAACTGATTTTTTAATTGTTTCAGTTTTTCCGTTCTGGTTGCAGAACGTAATGGGAATGATTTTTCAAAACCGTAATTTCACACAACAATAGTCCTGCCCCACAACTATGGTCTCAAAGCAGTGTATTTTTAAAACATTTGTAAATCATATTATGGCGACATCTATTATTAAGTAAAGAGACTAGACGCAAGCTAATAGTCTCCAGTAAAACATTTCCGGCCCGCATCGCGTTTCGTAAGAATTTTCGCTTTGACGCTTAGTATCGTATACATCAAGTACAAGGTGTTTGTTTACTTGCAAACTTTCGATGCTGCAGGTGGTAAGTACTTCGATTTTTTTAATTATTTTAGTTTAATAATACGAGTTATTGTATTATCTCGATATGCAACTAGTTATTTGTTGAGTTTCTCGTGATTTTTCTTCTCGAGCAAAAAAAAAACAAAAAATTACACTTTGATTTCAACTATGGTCCATTATTTTGGGTTATATCCAGTTAACCTATGAACGGGTATGGACCATAGTTGCAACCAAAATTCTTGTTTATAGACTTTATTACCGTGTTCATACCTTTTATTATCACTATTTTGTTTCAGTAGGTAGGCGATGGCACCGCCAAACAAAGTTTTACCGGCGTATTTCCCCTTTGTGCAACTAAAGTGTTAGAACGATTACCAGCTTATACTTGCCTCGTCGTCGAAGAAAATACTCCCGTGCTTATTTCGGATGCCTTTAAACAATATATTGAAAATAAAAGAAAAATAGCCGTTGACGAAACTGGAGAAAAAAAGAAAGAAACAACTTGACGTAGTAGCAGGAAAAAACATTTCTGCTGATGAGGTAAAGACTTTACTTTTGCTTTCTAACAGCAAGAAACGCAAACGTGAGCAGACACAGAAAGTGGTAGTAGATAGCCCAAACAGAGACGAAGAGGAAATAGAGAATATGCTTTTACCTTCTGGCTCCAAGAAAAAGAGAGCGATAGTAGACAGTTCAAGCAGCGATGAAGAGGAAGTTGATACTAAGTTTTCTTTGGCTTCTAGTTCTTCACTGAATTTATCAGAAGAAGAAAGATCTGAAAATACTGCAAGCGCAAACCTCAGAAGCTTCGAGGGTTCTCTACCCGAAAAAGATGATTTTGTTGCAATTGAGTACGATGGTGATTACTGGATGTGGAAAGCTGTGGAGATGGCCAGAAAACGAGGACTGCATATTTTATGCCAAAAACGAAACTAAGTTTTCCATAAATGCTCCAAAGCAAGTTTCAACAAAACGTCATCTTTTCAGTTTCCCTGCCCTGAGCTTGCTTAATTAGGTACAACAGTTAATAAAGTTTTTGTTTTATTTATTTTAATTTTTTAACTTACCTTTTACTGTGCTACAAAAGCATTTTTTAGTATTAATCTTACGTTTGTATTATTTTATTACCACAGAAATTGCACCTATTGAGTGACTATTTTTATTTAAATATGAAAAATAAATGAGTTTTGTGAGTCAATTTTTTGTTCAAGTATAATTTTCATTGCTTGACACTATTGTTGGATTATATGCTTCCAACAATAGTTACCTATCGACTTATTGCAATAAATTCCTTATGGATTATAGATGTGTACAAAGTCCACAACTACGAGTATGGTCCAAAATTAAACAAAAAAATTGTTAAACTTAAACAATATTTTGAAAAAACAAAACATATCAACTAACTTTCTAAATTTTCAAGTCTTGCTACTCCATAAGAATGTTTGAGAGTAAGTCAGGTTGTAAGTTATAACGCGTACTCCAAAAAATCACTAAAAATTGGACCATCCTTGTGTGAAATTACGGAATTCGAATGTACAGTTTTACAGTGCCTCTCGATATTAACTCTTTTAGCAACGGAAACAGATGTATTACATAACTTACATTTTTACCTTTAACTTCTGTAAAGAAATATTGTTCTTCCTATTCCGAATGGAATTGGTATGTCTTCATCTTCTTACTACTGCTCATAATGTTTTTAATTGCAGGTCAACTCTAACCCAACCGCTTGTACCGCACCTTGCGCATTTATTCCGTTAAAAGTAATCGAGATCGTTCTCGAACAGATCGCTCGCCGCAGTGTTGCCGCTGCTTGTGTTTATTATAGGAATTTACAAAATTTACGGAAGCCTTTATGATTTCTACACCTTCTTAAGATATGTTGTGAGCAATCAGAAATGCCTTATTTTCTATTTAATTCAAATCTGGCGTGAATATCGTGTTACCCTTCATACCACAACGTGGTCTTTCCATTTGACCTTTCCTCACAACTGTTAGAGTAAGCAGTAAGGAGACCAAACCTCTGTTCTCCAACATTGTTCGTCAACGGGATCAATACAATTCATGAATAATTTCCGTAAATAGCTGATACCGACGAAATGACATTTCTGGACAAGCTAAGCTGCAATGCAAGCAATAAAAAGCATTACGACCAGTAAATCCGTCCGGCGACGCCAAGCGTGGTTTATAACTGCCCTAAAACCGGCTTTGCATTCTTTTTGTTCCATAAAATCGGGACATTTCTCAAGTTTGCATGTTTGCAATATCATAAAAGGTGCCGCGAAATACAGCTCGTTTCACGCGATATCAAGATTATTGGAGTGATTGTGAATTGTGAAAAAAGTGGGGTTTCTCGATACGATCGATTCCTTGACTAGGTTAGAACCATGCAGTCTAGGTGACGTGTACATTTTCAAGATTTCATAAATATAGCGATCAATAATTTGCACCTTTACATGTAGCTCGACGTCTTACTTGCAGAGCAAAGTAGATAAAACTAATGTAGAACACCTCCAAACCTCTGCATGAACGCATTCTTAAGGTTTCTCACTTTTGGTAAGGTTTTAGCAATCTCTAAAACGAGCTTAGGCGCGCGAAGACATATGGTGCATCTTGCTGATTCAGAAAATTGGACCAAAAGAATTTGCGAATATGCATTCTTGCTGCGTTCGTTTAAAATATAGTCGTGGAGACGAAGAGACATATGAGGTCTGTAAATTAAGTGATTATACTGACTTTTTAGTCAAATATAGTATTCATATATTGTCACCCTCAAAATAACTTCTTTCTGAAGCCGCACAGCGGAGACGGTACTTCCACTCCTCTTAGCAGTGCTGGAACTCCGAGACTGGAATAAAAAAAACTCGATTAAAAAAATTCAAAATATGTATTTCGTCATGAATAAACATCATAAACAAAGGAAATTCTACAATATAGAGCAATGACGAAAAAGGACAGTCTCTAGATTATAAAACCGATACATTGGACCCTTTGATACAAAGCCCTGAACATCCTAAAACCCCTTAAACAAAATAAAAAAAAAACAATAAAGAGACAAATGAAAAGGCGATGAAACACAAAAAGGCAAACACGAAGGAATCCCCGGGAGCTGGCATCGAATGCGAAGAACAAATCTATACAACTTGTCAGCGAGTAGGAATGTAAAAACGATATTGTTGCTCACACAAACACTGCTAAAGTAGCTGGTGATTCTGTAACAACGTTTTTGTCACTTTTGAGAATGTTTTTGACGATGAGCTTTTAACTGAAGTTCGTAAATTATTCCATAAGTGAACCGCCACAGAAGCAAACGATCGTCGGAAAGAACGCGTTCTATGCCTAGGTACAATAAAATTGAGATTATTTCTGCTCCTCTGGGCATGAGGCACAAATCTTTCTCTTAAATAGGGCGGTTGACCTGGTTTTATAACCCTATAGATAAAAGAATGTGATGTTTTCTGCGATTCGTTATGTTTAATATGTTGTAGTTATTGAGATAAGGAGTGATATGATTTCGATATGGAATCCCAAACGCAAATCTAATGCAACTATTTTGAACTTTTTGTATGCATTTTTTGGTTCGCGACGATAGCGAATCACCATACACGACATCTCCATAGTCAAAAAGTGATAAAATTAAGGTGTTACGCAAATAACATTTTTGTTTGGCTGATAAATGTTTTTTTAATTTATTTATATTTCTTAGTCGCATGTAAGCTAAATTTGTTGTTTTTTATATGATTTCCGAAGCCAAGCGAGCTATCAAATATAATGCCTAGATTTTTTGTCTCCTGAACCATCGGGATTCTGTCATTGTTAATAGAAATTACTAAATTTTGTTCAAAATGTTCTCTTTCATTACTGTTTTTATTCATAACCATTACTTGCGATTTTGAGGGGTTTAGTTTAAGATTGTGATGCTTTGCAAATCTGTCAATACTTTGGAGAACAAACATTTATGCATTTAGTGGCTCCTTTGGCAACGTCTAAGTAATGCATTCTTACCTTTTCCGCGGTTTTTACAGAATTTTGGAGTGATAAAAGCCATAAAAAATGTTGAAAGTAATGTCATTTTTCTCCAAAAGGCATTTATGTAGTTTTGCGAGGGAATCTTTAACTTTCACGTTATAGTCAGAAGGCAAATACAGCTTCCATTGATTTTTCAGGAGTTTCCGACTTGGAAAGTTCCAAAATAATGGTAATTTTGATAACCCATAACACTGATCAACAGCCAAAAAATATCCTAAATAAAATCAACAAAATACTACTATTTTTAATGTGCTAAAACCGGAATGAAACTTATTTTTTCAATATTAGTTCAAGTTTTAGAGATACGGTAATTATATGTGTTCCTGCTGTGACAGTGTTAATATACTGTAATTCACAAGAATACACGTGCTACATTTTTATATTCGGCAAGGAAAGATGATGTAATCGGCATGATTCTGTTACGTTATACATACGTGTACATTATATCGTTTTATAATAGCCATTTTTTCCTCAGTTGGCTGACAGCGTTCATGCAAGATGTCTCGAAAGTGTGTAAATAATCCAGATCAGTTTTGTTACGTGTGTGGTGATGTGACTTTTGCGTCTCAGAGACGGTCTATTACTCCACTAATAACAAAGGCATCTCAGCTAGATTTCGGTTGTAATCTAGGTGATCAAGACAAACAGTGGGCACCCCGCATGTGCTGTAATACATGTGCTTCAAGTCTGAGGAGCTGGTTAAATGGCAAAAAACGGTCTATGCGCTTTGCTGTCCCAATGGTTTGGAGAGAGCCTACAAATCATATTAATGATTGTTACTTTTGCATGGTACATTGTGTTGGACAAGCCACAGGTATGTCCAAGAAAAAAAAATCGGTTATTAACTACCCAAACATACCATCTGCGATGAGACCTGTGCCTCACAGTGACGAAAATCCTATTCCAAAACCCCCAGAATCCTACACTTGCGAATCAGAAAACGAATCAGATCATGGCGATCGAGTGATTCGTCAGGAAGAAGATAAGAAGATATGCCATCAACGTCAAGAGATCCTGATTTTATACCGAGCACATCATGCCACCAACCGCACAAAATAATACAGTCAGAATTAAATGATCTTGTAAGAGATTTAGAACTTCCAAAATGTAAGAGTTGCTTGGATCAAGACTGCAGCAGTGGAACTTGTTAGAAGACGATGTTTCGGTATGTGTTTTTCGTAAACGCCACAAAGACTTAGAACCATTTTTCAATATGGAGAATAACTTGGTTTTCTGCAGTAACAATAACGGCTTACTGGCGGCTTTAAATATAAACTATAACCCAGAAGGATAGAGATTGCTTATAGATAGTTCAACATTGAGTTTAAAGGCAGTGTTATTGCATATTGGAAATATTTTACCATCTCTTCCTGTAGGGTATGCAGTTCACATGAAAGAATCATATGACAATATGAAGTACCTATTGACATGCATAAAATACGATGAGCACCAATGGCATATTTGTGGCGATTTGAAAGTTGTTGCACTTTTACTTGGGCTGCAGCTAGGCTACACAAAGTTTTGCTGCTTTTTGTGTGAATGGGACAGTCGGGCAAAGGTACTTCATTACACCATACAAAACTGGCCTGTTCGTCAATTCCTAGAGCCAGGTCAAAAAAATTTACAGCATATGCCATTAGTAGATTCGAAAAAAATTTTATTACCACCACTGCATATCAAATTGGGCCTAATGAAAAACTTTGTCAAGGCATTAGATAGAGATGGGTCAGCTTTTCAATACCTGCGTCAGAAATTTACAAGACTAAGGGAGGCAAAGGTTAAAGAAGGTATTTTTGTTGGGCCACAGATTCGAAATATTTTGAAAGATACATAGTTTGAAAACATTTTAACAGGTAAAGAAAAAACTGCTTGGAATGATTTCCGTCTGGTGGTCACTAATTTCTTGGGAATTAGAAAAGCTGACAACTATAAAACCCTTGTCAAAAATATGCTGTCATCGTATCAAAAGATGGGCTGTAATATGTCTCTTAAGATACATTTCCTACACTCACACCTGGACTTCTTTCCTGACAATTGCGGAGCCGTAAGTGATGAGTACGGCGAACGTTTTCATCAGGATATTTCAACAATGGAAAAAAGGTACCAGGGAAAGTGGAATCTTTCCATGCTTACAGACTACTGTTGGACTCTTGGTAGAGATGCTCCAGAAATGATCCATAAAAGAACAGCAAAAAGACAGCGCATATAGTGATTCTTATAAGTATATGAATCTTGTTACTTTTTTTAATATATCCTTAAAAATAAAAAGTTTCTTTTCTAAACCGCAACTAATTTTTTTATTTCATTGTCATTTTTGGATTTAGCGCCCCAAAATTAACAAAGAAGTGCACTTTTCCCACAAGATACAATTAAAAAACTAAAATTTGTTGTCCAGTGAAGCAGCCCATGCCCGGGAAAAGCACGTGAGACTTTAATTTGCGTGTTATACAGTGGGGTTTTTTCTTGTTTTTTTAAGTGGCGCGGTTCATAAGATCTTATAGGAGAATCGAAATAAAATTTCATGAAAATCGCAAGTTTATATTCCTACTCTTAGGAGGTAAGGTTACATTTCTTTCCAGATTGTAATCCAATACAAAATACACATTTATGTACGATGTTAAAGCTTATAAAGCAGGTTGAGGCTACAACCTGCGAGTTTGAAAAAGTCACAGGAAAATTTCCTGCCAATTTAGACATCTAGTCCACAACAAGAAAACATTCATAGAAGCGACACAGCTTCCCGGGTAGTTTTTCGGACCTAGGTTTCCAGACTCCCTGCATTTTACTCCTTGCAAATACTTTTTCACTATTATAATGTTAAACTTGAAATTTAAGACATACATGTTACCTTCTGCTACGTCCGTGATTACGACAAAAAGTTCAAATAAACGTTTATTCGGTACTTTGTGGAATTTTGGAGTCGGTCCCTTATACACGGCATCAACACAAGCCATGAGATTTTCTTTAAACGAAAATTGGAATCTGTTTTTATTACTTCTAAGACGATTATTGTGATCCTTCTTGGCAGCATGGCTGTGGCAATGGAAATTGGATGTGAATGTCCAAATACAGTGTATGGGGTAGACATCTTCTTGGAGATCAATGGCTTGAAATCACGTTTCTGTCTGAAGCAACGAAATTAGATCGATGATAAACTTGATTTTACTATTGTAAAGATCTATAAGAAAAAGAAACAGAAACGTATAATATCGTCCCTAATACGACAACTTTTCTTTTTTATAGTTCGCGATCATCCTGCTCACCCTCTTGATAATTCAAGTGGCCATTGGAGTATACGCATTCCTGATGGTTGGAGATACGCAAGATCTGAAGACGTCCGTAAAGCAACTGGTTGAGAAAACATTCAATGACTATAACAATACCAAGATTGCGAAAGAAGAGTTTGATGTTCTTCAACAATTTGTAAGTATTAAGAAGGGCCATATAGCACAGAGTTAAACAACGGTTAGATGTTAAGCTTCACTCTATCTGTGAATTCGCTCAAAGTGTAGATCACGTCCGAAGATCCAGATTTGCGCCAGAGTTCTGTTCGTTTTGTTTTTGTTTATTAAGTAAAATGTCATTCAGGTAGTCACGTGTCTGAAAAATCACAACTGGCTTCGTTAAACGTGTTCTTGAACCTCAGAACTCTTGATTTGTTAGAGAGGCCAAAATAACGAACTGAGGAAGGTTTAGTGAGAATAACTTTCAATTTGATTAAATATGTTAGGGTTTTTGGGACCATTGCGTTTTTTCTTTTTATTAATGATACAAGTACCAATATTGATCGTGCTATATTGATGACTCAAAATTGTACTTTGAGATCAACAATATTACTAATTGTGAGTATCTGCAGTGTCAGTTATCACAGTTGAAAAATTGGTGCTGGCTGAATAAACTTCATCTGAATGTTTCTAAATGCAAAGTGGTCACGTTCTGTCTTATAACATTGGAGCAAGAATTAAAAAAGCATGAAACGGTTAGTGACTTGGGTGTGATGTTTGACAGTAGGATGAGTTTTGACTGTCACATTTCTCAAATACTCGATAATGCTACTAGAGCCATAGGTTATACTGTTAGAAACTGTAAGATTTGGGAGCATTAAAGGCATTACACTTCGTATATATATTCGTTCCAAATTGGAATATGGGTTGCTAATTTGGAGTCCTTCATGCAACTGCTATATTAATCAAATTGACCATGTCCGAAAGAAATTCCCCATGTTTGTGGCTTTTTAAGGCAGATTCAGTTTAACCGCGTCGTACTATCAAGTCTTGTTGGAAAAATTCCATAGTATCCATTTGAGTTGAAGAAGAAAACAACTCCGTGATATTCCTGTATTAACTCTTGCATGGGAAATTAGTATCTTCAGACTTACTGTTGCAGCTGCCGGTTAGGATATGCTCTAGATTGAATACGTTACATTTTGCTCTTGTGCAAACACCAACTTGGCTCCAAAATCTTAAGAGCAAACAAACTACATTGCATAAGCATGGATATGTAATTAATACAACATTTTTTGTGTTCTCTACCTGAACTCAAGGGGGTCCCATGGCACCACCTTAAATAACTGTGTCCAACATACTTTATAACAGGGTGGCGCATCGAAAACGAAACAGACGCATTTACTGGCAGCTCAGTTTTTTTTTTTTTGGAAAAACGCTCAGATCCGTCAATTTTGTTTTCGAGGGGGACACAAGTTTTTCAAAAAATCACGTTAACACGTGCAGCTCCCTGGGCGGGGGTCACACCAACCCTAAAATCTTAAATAGAAACGGGGGTCGAGTGATACCTTGTTTTAAAGGTCTTAAAATTCCCTTTATAATGATGTAAAATACATGAGCTTCAGTTCAGTAGTTTTGAAGATGTATTGATTTAAAGCTTAAAGTAGACTTTAATAGGTACATCAGGTTAGTTTGTACTACTTTCAGAAGAAATTTGACTAGAAGAATTTACTTAATAAGTAAATGCGTTTCTTCACTACGCCCATGGTTTGTTTATCATTTTGTTGTTGAAAATAGCTATTGGAGCGTTTTTTGTGGCAAAAAAGTTATTTCTTGAAGAAAGGTAAGGAAATATCTCGTACTTATTTTAGATAGGAATTTAGTACATAGTTAGCGATTGATTTGACCAAATTTTGTTGCTAAAATAACTTCTAACGCTTTATTACATAAATTAACCATGGTACATTCCACATCAGAAAGAGTTGAAATTATCGAAATATACTAAGTGACCGAACACCCAGTTTAAATGGTTTTATTTTAATAAAAGTTGGTGAATGTATTTATCTTACTGTAAATAACAAGTGAAAAAATTTTCAGCCTTATCAGTTGGACATTCCGGTTTTTATACTGCTTTTTTTTTTAATTCACTAACGCTCTAAAAATGAATATTTCAGCCGCGGTAAAGAATCAACGTTGGCGGATTTTGGTTCTTGACATCCTTTACGATCGGTTACGATGCCTAGAGTACGGAGACCTGTACGATTTCGTCAACTTAGTGAGTTTGATAGGGGCCGTATAGTGGGACTTCGGGAAGCTGGACTTTCTTTTCGGGCAATTGCAGTTAGAGTGCAAAGAAGTGTAGACACTGTGGTTAGGTGTTGTCAGGCATGGCTTCGAGAAGGCCGTACGCAAAGAGCAAGGGGCACTGGACACCGCCGTAGAACAACAGACCGTGAAGATCGCCGCCTAAGATTATTGGCCTTAAGGGACCGTTTCCCCACTACCAGGTCCATTGCAAATGAATGGTTTGCAGAACACGGAAGACCTATTGGCATGCGAACTGTTTACCGACGAATGAGAAGTTTTGGCTTCTTTTCATACCGGCCACACTGGGTCCCCTTTAACTCGAGAACACCGACGTAATCGCCTTGAGTGGTGCAGACAACGGTCATTCTGGGATCAGGAATGGAACAGTATTGTCTTTAGTGACGAGTCTCGATTTTGTTTAGGCATGCACGATGGTCGTGCCAGGGTTAGAAGGCGACGTGGTGAAAGGAGGAATCCACAGGTTTTTGTTGAAAGACATGTTTATCACACTGTTGGAGTTATGGTTTGGGGTGCTATAGCTTATGGTTCCAGGTCACCTTTAATCTTCATCAGAGGTAACATGAACGCGCAGCGTTATATCCACGAAGTTCTAGAACCCCATCTTTTACCCTATCTTGACACCCAGGCAGATCCAACTTTCCAACAAGGTAATGTCCGACCACATGTTGCAAGAGTCACAATAGACTTCTTTCAACATAATGATGTCACATTGTTACCATGGCCACCAAGATCTCCCGACTTATCCCCATTTGAGCACGTGTGGGAAATGATGGGTAGGAGATTGCTCAATTTGCAACGTCCTCCTCAGACTCTAGAAGCACTTCGAGAGGAGTTGGTGGTTGCCTGGAATGAGATACCACAGGAGGACATTGACCACCTGATCAGAAGCATACCTAGGCGCGTTGGAGAATGCGTAGCACATCAGGGTGCATCCACACATTATTAAAGGTCAAAGGGCTTTAAAGCAGTGCAATCATTTTGAAATTTTTATCATTTACTTATTATGCTTCATTAAGTACTTATACAAAATTTTATTAAAATAAAACCATTTAAACTGGCTGTTCGGATTTATATGTCACTTAGTATATTTTTCGGAAATAATCAGTGCGCTAATAGAACAGCAGAAATATTTAATGAGCGACATGAGAACAGTAACGTGCATCGAAAATATTTTCTAGAACTTGTAGTTAAATTTCGGGAGACTGGATCAGTCGCCAATAAAAAACGCAACATTGAAAATCCCGTAGTGAACGAAGCAATAGAAGTAGGGATTTTAGGGCAAGTTTATGTAGATCCTGCGTTAAATACCCGCAAATTGGAGACTGTGAGAATTAAATCCGAGTGGATCGTGGGTGATTGATTGCACTAAGGAATTATTACTCGCGTTCCTATTTCTCTTATAATAGCCAAAGGATGTTAGAGAAATACTTCAGTAACTTTTGTAGAGTAGCTTTTATTGAGGCATCAGCAACAGTTGAGAACAGAAGAACAAGTAACGGAATGCGTACAGAGAATAGTCAAAGACCCTTTTTATATTCTAGGATTAGAGTTACGAATTTTCCAGAAATCAGTAGTGTCGGGTAAAAATGCAAGCATCTTCACATCCTGTCTCTCGAGTTGGGACGGTGTTATGCTCGTAGGGATTTGATGGTATTAATGCTTTAAGATAATGGCATCAGGATACCATAACTTGTGTGGTATTCGTCGACGTAGTGTCCAACGGATTCTAAAGGCCCATAGTTTTCATCCGTATAAAATTCACCTGTTGCAAGAACTTAATGAAGACGATTTTGATCGGCGATTACAATTTTGTGAAGATATGAGTGAACAAATTATAAACGATGAACATTTTCTATTCAACACTTGCTTTTCCGACGAATGTTCCGGCGATCATTTAGTTGGTCCTTTTTTCTTACCTGGAAATTTGACCGGTGAAATGTATTTGAAAACCAGAATGATCGGCGGTACATTGCGAATAGGTTGATGTTCCAACAGGATGGTGCCTCACCACATTACGCATTACGTGTTCGACAATATTTAGATCAGACGTTTCCAGATCGATGCATTGGTAGAAGAGATGCCACTGAATGGCCCGCAAGATCACCAAATTTATCACCTTGGGATGTCGTTATGTGGGGTCATTTAAAAATCAAAATCCATGCTACTCAGCCAACATCACTAGAAGACCTGGGACAAAGAATTGTGAATGAGTGCCTTCAAATTACTGCTCAAATATTGCAAAATCGACACACGAAGTCCAGTCTTTTTTTCCTCTCCATCTTCGTTTCCTCAGGTTACACCCGTATCCGGATGTGTGGGCATGTGTATCTACTTTTGTAGTTGCATATGTGCATTCATTTCGGGCCTGATGAAGCCAACCAGCGGAAATACGTATCGCTCGGGTTACCTATCCTATTTTCTGCTCGAATCTCTTTTTTCGGATTTTGCGCATGATAATTTTCTCTTTATATATATATATATTGATGTTGAGTTTTCTTTCTTAGTTGCAATGCTGTGGTGTGAACGAGCCAAAGGACTGGAAATGGCCTGGAGGAAGAGTGCCAGACAGCTGCTGTGCCAGTAAAGCGAATTGCACCATCACTTCAAACGATTGCTACAGACAAGGATGCGCAACGAGCTCGTACAAGTGGTTCAAATATGGTTTGGATCTGCTCGGCATCCTGGCTATTGCCGTTGCGGTTATTGAGGTAGGTTTATATCAGTTGGCCACCTTGGCTGGAGGAGGTGTTCCAGGATCTGGAGACGATTTGTCAAACTCATCCTCCATACACAAAAACCATGCCATTTGTATACGCTGTAAATAATGACGGACCCAAAAGTGATCAGTGAAGATGCATTTGATCGAGATCCTAATCAAATTTAAAGGGATCATTGAAAATAAGGACAGATGCCAGCAGCAGAGCCTATATCCAGTTTTTAATTCTCTGTGAATGAGCTGTAATTCGATGAAGCACACATATTATTTTTTTGCATTGTTTATTGATACATTTACCACAAATAAATCGTCCCAATTTTGTCATCAAACTGCTAAATAGGTGCGGCCAGTAAAGAAAAATCTTTTAGACATCGATGACATCTTGTGATGCCAACTATGACAGCCTATTGTGAAATGACAATTTGAATCCTCCCTTGAACGCCCCTCAAGGAAGCGACATTATTTCACTGCTTCCAAGGAGAGATCAATTGCTTACAAGGAAGCCTCAGGTCTCAGAAATTTCTACAAGCCTGGCCTAACGTAGACCTCACCTCAGTGAACTAGAGAGGAGCGCCCAGAGTGAGAGGCTGTTAAAATATGAACAGCTCCGATATTGAATACACCGATTTAAATGTCGTACATGATTTCGGCCGACTTGAATCAAAATTTGATACTCGTTTCAAATGCGTCCAATTAAGTCTTGCTCTGTTTCTACTGGAGTTTCGTAAACAAAAGGCCTTACATGTCCCCACAGGAACGTTGTAATCAGGTTGGAGGAAGATATTTTGAACAATTGTTGTGATGATATCATGTACAAAAGGCAAAAATTAAATGCATTAAATCCTATTTCTTAGGTCCGTAGTGCCGTAGTGACACTTTTCCGGATATGGGTCCCTATACTGAAATGTTTTCTGTTCTGTTACACTGATTTTTTTTTTTTTTATCGAAACAGCCGCGCAGGCCAAAGCCTAAATGCCGGAACACCGCGGCTGCTATGATGATCCCAAAGAAATTTTGTTAATACGATTTTTGAACTGCCTAAGGTTAGTAGAACTGGGAAAAGCTTCCTCCCGTAGATTGTTCCACAATCTAGACACCCTCGGAACAAAGGAGCGGTCGTATCGGCCAGTTCTGGATGTACGAAGTTTGACACGGTTAGGATGGGACGCCGAAGTCAGGCGGGTCTGTCTGGCAGGCACATCGCGCGGCGGCATCATGGAAGAGAGCTCTGAGGAGCAAAGCTCGTTGGTGTAGCGATAGAAAAGAGCTAGATCGCCGACGGCCCGCCGGTGCGAAAGAGTCCCGAGACTGTTAGAGAAGAGTCATCGATCAGTCGGACCGCCCTTCTCTGGACAGCATCGAGCATGGACAATGTAGTCGGGGCGGCAGCACCCAAAATGTGTGAGCAATACTCGAGGCTAGGCATTATCTGGGCCTTGTATAGAGTGAGAAGGTCATGCGGAGAAAAGTACTTCTTAGCCCTAAACAAATAGCCTAGCTTTTTCCCAGCAGCTGCAGCCATTGAAGAGATGTGTTCGTGCCAGATCAGTTCCTCGGTGATCTGGACTCCGACCACCCGAAATGAATGGCTCTTTGGTAGAACTCGACCGTCCATCGAAACTGTATGAGCGCTAGGACGCTTTTTGTTCGTCAAAGTACTGTATTGTGTCTTGGAAGCATTGAACTGCAGAAGATTGTTGCCCCAAGCAGTGACAGCCTCCAGGTCTCTTGTCAGAGAAGAAGTCGTCGCTAGTCTTCTTTTTTCCAGCTCAGCGGCAGACATCGGCTTGTCACTCTGAATTCCTGCATGTAGAGTGCTGTCATCGGCGAAGCTGTGGATTGGGTTGATCGTGCAGGAAAGGAGGTCGTTGATATGTAAGAGAAACAGTGTTGGAGCCAAGACCGATCCCTGGGGAACACCCGCGTTGACGTTGTGGGATGAAGAGGAGAATCCGTCAATTACGACGGATATCTTGCGGCCAGAGATAAAGTCAGCCACCCATCTGCAAAGCTTTTCTGGGAGGCCGTAGGATGGAAGTTTGCTTAAGAGGGCAGCGTGCCACAGCTGATCGAACGCTTTCGTGATGTCAAGAGCAACGACATGAGCCTCACCATGAGACTGGATGAGTCTACTCCACAGCTCTGTGACGTAAGCTAGGAGGTCCCCTGTGGAGCGTTGGTGCCGGAAACCGTACTGCCTGTCGCTAATCAAGCTGTGACGTTCGAGGTAGTCTAGAAGCTCGCGATTTATGCACCTCTCCATCACTTTACTTTTAACAGAAAGCAGAGCTATAGGCCTGTAGTTGTAAGGGTCGGTTTTAGAACCTTTTTTTGGGATGGGCTGTACAGGAGCAAATTTCCAGTTTTCAGGGAAGGTGCCGGATTCATAAGATATCTGGAAGAGCCGCGAAAGAACTGGAGCAAGCTCCGCTGCACATCTCTTCAGTACAATGGCAGGAATCAAGTCCGGACCAGAAGCTTTGTTGATGTTGAGCGACAAGAGCACTCGTCTTACGGTCTTATGCCTGAATGTTACCTCCCGCATAGTGTGGGGAACCCTTTGAATTGACGGCACTTGGGCGTTGGTGGGGACGTCCATGGTGGAGTTGGCAGCAAAGATCTTGGCTAGCACTTCCGCCTTGGCCTTTGAGTCGAATACAATAGTTCCATCCTGACACGTAAGTGGTGGAAGGCTACTGTGTGAGAAGTTCTTTTCAATCTGCTTGGCCAGCGTCCAGAAAGACCGACTGCCATTGCGCTGCGACATTACCCTGTGCCTAACTTTTATATCATGCTGGTTTTTGGCATTGCGTACCGCTTCGTTATATTTGTTTCTGGAGGCGACGTCGGCTTGTCTGTTCTCTACAGTGGGGTTTTGTAAGTAGGTTCTGTGGGCCTTGATCTTCTGCTGGCGAGCAGTGTCACACGATTTGTTGAACCAGCAGTTGGGCCCTGGTTTAGGAACTTTCACTGTATGAGGGATGTATTCCTCCATTCTGACGTGGATAATTTCGGTTATTGAAGAACAGACAGTCGACGCATCCGCGTCAGTGAAACAGACATCTCTCCAAGGAAAGCTAGAGAAGAAGTCTCTGAGCCCCTCCCAGTCGGCATGTCCGTAATGCCAAGTTTTGCGGCCTGTGCGAGTTTCTGCTGCCACAGCGGCTTCCGACCGAAACCTAACCTCCACAACACCGTGATCTGAGTTACCCAGGGGGGACAGGACAGCAGTGCTGTAAGGGGCAGGATGCGTGGTCAGAAAGAGATCCAGCAGGCTACTGGCGTGTGACGAGACGCGGGGGAAAAAAGTAGGGCTCGTCACCAGCTGGGTCAACCCTTGAGTAAGAGCGAACGCTTCGACTGCCCGACCTGCTGCATCGGTCTTATTTGAGCCCAACCAAAGCTCATTATGGGCATTGAAATCACCGAGAAGAGCTACCTCTGAAGCGGGGTGATTGACGTTCAGGAAGTCGATCTGGACGGCGAGGTATTCCAGTAGGTCATCCCAGTTATGGTTCGAGGGAGAGCGATAAAGGCAGCAAATATATTTGGGTGATGTTTTGGAGTTGAGGCGAAGCCACAGAATGTCCTTCCGGTCTGATTCCAAAGAAAGATCCCTGGAGCAGGAAAGACTGCTGCGGACAAAAGCCACAACTCCCCCGTTCTTTCTCAGATTGGAGTGCACCTCGTAGTTTGGGAAGTTGAGATGGTTAATCGGTGCAGTCTCTGAGATTTTTGTCTCCGCCAAGAAAAGCACGGCGGGACGATTGGATTGCAGGTAGTTATGAACAGCATCAATATTGCTGTTGATCCCGCAGATGTTCGAAAAACAAATTTTATCTTCGATGTTGTTCCCTTGAGCCCACCCTCCACCCGGACATTCCGAGAGTGGAGTGAGTTTACGTCCGGAGTTTTTAGTGCTCGAGGGATCGATCATCATTAATTTCTTTGTTTTGGTAGATAACCCTTACAAATTTGATCCCAGAGTTCTGAAATACCCTGTATAGATAATTTCATGGTTTGTGGCGGATCACGCTTACCTCTTGATTCAACAAACGTGATAATGAAAAAAAAATCGAGTTGGAAAACTTTCCCGAGTGCATCGTCTATTATCCCAGCATATGAAAATAAATGATCACTGGGCAGCCTAGAAGTTATTTGAACAGTTTGACAAACAAATTCCTACAATTTTTAATCACTTCCACGATATCCAGTGATCATTTTTGAACAGATATGAAAATATCACATTCCCCAGAGAATTCCAACTCGTTTCTTTTTTCATAATGACTTTTATTGAATGCTCTTTAACATGAAAAATTAAATAGCTGGATGACAACCCGGAGCAAATTTGTCCAGTCACAAAAAATTGTTTATTTTTATCGACCCGGACACATTTTTGCTGGTTTTCACGATAGTTCTGAACAAAAAAGGTACTTAACACCTTTCCTCCAAAGGTGACTTTTTCCGAGTTATATAAGATGAATTTAAAAAAATCCAGCTAGGATAAGGTTGATTATACGAATTTTCAAGCTTGATGTATATTTTGATTTTATATTAAAACTTTAGAAATTCAAACATATACAGGGTGTCCGCAAAGTTGGGGTTTTCCTTTACACGACGTGTAGCAATTTTTCTTAGTACCATATACAACAATGTCTTAGGGGAACCGAGATAAAGGGATCTGCAACATCAAAAATATCTGAATACCGTCCTGTAGCTGCGACCCGGGACATCACCGATTGGTACAAGGTCTCAACCCGACGGCAGAACCGGGTCGGGGTCAGTATGTCAGGTCATTATGCAACCTTCAACCGACGGTTACGGTCACGCATGTAGAGGTAGTCGCGTAGACGAGAATCCCTCAAGAAGCACTAGAGACGTGGCTAGAGAAGTGCAAGTATCAAAAACGAAAGTGTGGCAAACGCTGCGTGAAGAGGGGCTGTATCCGTTTCACGTCCAACGTGTACAAGCCCTTCAACCTGACGATTTTCCAGCAAGAGTGCGGTTTTGTGAGTGGTTGTTGCATCAACATGACAATAATCCGGACTTTTTGAAGTGCATATTGGTGACAGACGAATCTACGTTCACGCGTAATGGGGTGAATAACTTTCGCAACACTCATGTTTGGTCAGTAGAAAATCCGCACGCTGTCCGTCGGGCACATTTTCAACATTTTCGGTGAATGTTTGGGCTGGCATGGTGAACGGTAGAAGATGTGCCATTAAGTGTAAGACAATCAACTGCGTCTGCTCGGTAGCGCTTCAGCTGATTTCATTTTCTGTTGGAGCGGTATGATTTCGGGCAGAGACGTACTTAGCCCTTCTCGTCAACTGGAGAGTGAGTACTTTTTTTTACTTGGTCGCCCTCGTTTCACTACACATTACCTTTGTTATTTCAAGGGTAGTTGTTTCTGAAAAGGAAAACCCCAACTTTGCGGACACCCTGTATACTTGTATAGACAGAAACTATTAGGCAATTGTCACAGACCCTTTGTATTCCATCATTATTCTACGGCTCTATTCCTATTCATAATTGTCAATTTAATTTTTGGCTGAGTTGAAAAATACCTTTTGCCATTTCGATTCTTTGATTTCAAGTTTTAGTATCTCAACTTACTCAAAATACAAATGTATTTGTAAGAATCGAATAAAGGCATATTATCATTATTTAGTATGCGAGAAAGACTTGAAGATGGGCATACTCAAAACTTAAAAATGCGGCAAAAAACTATAATTTTTGACCGTTCCAAGTATCTAGCTTGAAGCCAAAATTTTCCGCCACAAGATCGCGAAGAGTATTTTAAGATTAGTGCGTTTTAAAGCGACTTTTAATCTTGTTTGGTAGACCAAAAGTAGCGTACTTTTCCTATTGCAGAATAGATGCTAACACACTTTTGAAAAACCGTTCAATTGTTCCTAAGCTCACAAAAGGGGATTTAGTAATAAATGCCTTTATTTCCAAACTCTTCTAAAAAAAAGAAATCAAAAAGAGAAACATGAATATTAACCAAAAAAAAAAGGAAAATAAAAAAAAATAAAACAAATGTTGACTGTATGAAAACCACAAGGGAGAGTGCTCTTCCACTCATCCCTTGAAATTGTAAGAAACATTATGCCAGCAAGTAGATCCATCAAGCATATAAAAACATCAATATGAACAGCATGTAAGTTTTTTTAAAAATAAGATAGAAAAGTGAGAAATGTGGTAATACATTTAAAAAAAAGAAAGTCTAGAATAATAGTGTGTCCGCAAAGTTGGGGTTTTCCTTTTCAGAAACAACTACCCTTGAAATAACAAAGGTAATGTGTAGTGAAACTAGGGCGACCAAGTAAAAAAAAATAAAGGAAAAAGTACTCACTCTCCAGTTGACGAGAAGGGCTAAGTACGTCTCTGCCTGAAATCGAAAGTTATTCACCCCATTACGCGTGAACGTAGAATCGTCTGTCACCAATATGCACTTCAAAAAGTCCGGATTATTGTCATGTTGATGCAACAACCACTCACAAAACCGCACTCTTGCTGGAAAATCGTCAGGTTGAAGGGCTTGTACACGTTGGACGTTTGCCACACTTTAGTTTTCGATACTTGCACTTCTCTAGCCACGTCTCTAGTGCTTGTTGAGGGATTCTCGTCTACGCGATTCAGTAGTTCTTCCTCAACTTGCACCATTCGTGGTTGTCTAGGCCTCCCACTGTGCCCACCTCGAAATTCCTCCAAATGGCCCGTATCCCTGACTCTCTGGACCAGGTACACAAATCTGCGAGGCCTTGGATGATGTCGTCTAGGGAAACGATCTGTATACACTAGCGACGATTCTGTATCATTTTGAAGACATTCGCCATAAATTAACAACATATCAACGAGTTCATTATTGGTGTATGAGTGTGCCATTATTATTTTTTTTTTGAAACGCAATCGATTATACGGGTTCGTTACCTCTATACGCGTGACCCTTTACCGTCGGTTGGAGGTTGCATACTGACCTGACATACTGACCCCGACCCCCGACCCAGTTCTGTCGTCGGGTTCAGCTAGTAGCCGGTACCAGTCTGGGACATCGCGGCGGGTGGCGGCTACAGGACGGTATTCAGATATTTTTGATGTTGCAGAGCCCTTTATCTCGGTTCCCTTAAGACATTGGTACTAAGAAAAATTGCTTATGTTTTCAAGATCTACACGTTGTGTAAAGGAAAACCCCAACTTTGCGGACACCCTGTATATAGATAAATATACCCATACATACCGCATAAACAAACGCCAATATGAACGAAAATTAAGTTTGAAAAAAAAGAGCAAAGAGAAAACGTGGTGGTAAAGTTAAAAGTCTGGAATGATATATGAATACATATACGTACATTATGCATCATATGAAAAAAAATATACCAAATAAAATAATGGTATGCAAACAAAATAAAATTGAAATTCCGAAGCAGCAGTAAGAATAATTCTACTTTATACAGTCAGGGTAAGAATCACCCAAAACCGCTTTGAACTTATGAATTTCATATGATTTAAGGAACTGGGGGATAGGATTGTATAATAATAATATGATAAAAGCATATTGTGAATATTTCAAAACGAGCCTTCATATTTAGCCACCGGAGATCTTTCAGCTTATGACTAACTCTTTAAAATTTTCTTATGCCATATATAAAACGTATGCATGAGTTCTGTGTTCTCTGTATTCGCATGAATGTATCACAATCTAAACATGCAGAATAAATTGGAACACAGTACGAAAACTGTGATAAAGCCAAGGTTTCGCAAAGAATTCTTTTGATGTCTAAATTGAAAAAATTTCGGTGAGGATACAATAATTTTAGAGCCAGATAAGATTTTTTGATACAGTTTGATATGTACTCACGAAACCTCAGATTATAATCCATTGTTAAGCCTAAGTTTTTAACTTCATCACAGTATTTTAATCTAATATTGTTTATGGTTATAGTTAAATTCTCAATCACATAAGAACGGTCTTTACCAAAGATCACAGCAGCTGATTTATTTGGATTTAATGATAATGAATGCTCTTGCAATCTTTTAGAGAGGTTAGTCAAGTCACTGTTTATATTCAACTCGGCAGCTGGCCAATCTGAACTAGGAAAAGGATAGTACAGCTGGGTATCATCCGCATAAACGTGTGACTTACAGAATTCCAAACATTTAAGGATCTGACTAGTATATATAGTGAAAAGCAATGGTCCAAGTATAGGTCCTTGCGGTACACCTATGGTAGTGGGCTTTGAACTATACTCTAGGCGCTGAAGAAAGAAACTAAACCCAAACAAATACACGCATATTGCTCGTGAGTGAGTGTTTAGGCGCAGGAGACATTACAGGACCGCATCAAGATATTATGGGTAGTCATCAAAAATTTCATACAAGATAATTATTATCTTTTACAGTAAATTTCAGTTAGAGATTCACAAATGAGTTAACTACACTTTTTAGTTATTAGTAAGTAAGCTGCGCGCACTCATTCAGAAGAGGAACTTGAATCTTCTGAATCGTTTAAATGAATTATTAGAGGTTCAATTTGGGTATCGATGACATTGTCCAAATCCCACATTTTGACCTCAACCTTCTCCCGAACGTGGCGGATACAGTTTTTCCATTCCTCTGCCGTAACTCTATTGACTGCGATGTGAAAGAGATTTTTAACATCAGAAAATTTATAAGTATTATTATTCGACGCCACGTATTGCTTTATGTTGGCCCAAATCAGCTAAATACGGTTCAGCTCACAATGGTAGGGTGGCAGTCTCAAGACAGTTTTATTTTGTTTTTTGGCCATTTCGTCGATCATTTTAAAATCGTATTTGTATTTATGTCTATTGACTATACTTATCAATTCACCCTTGACCATTGTTTCATCAAAATCGATCTGTTTTGATCCAGCCATTGTTGTATGTTTGCTTTTTTAGTTGCCATTGTGGGAATTTTTTCTATTTTTCTAGAATGGTACGGGGCATTATCCAGTACAATAACAGCGTTATTCTCCAGCTTTAGTAACATTTTGGAGAACCAATTTTCAAAGGAATTGCCGTCCATCTCCTCATGATAGTCCCCTGTCTTTTTTGATTCAAAGGCCCACAGTGCTTCGGGAACAAAGCCGTCTTCACTACCTACGTGACAAATGATCAGCCGTTTGCCTTTTCCTGGAAATAAATTATTCCTTACACTATGGATTGATTAAATTTGAAGGAATGAGGCAATTGAGTTCATTTAGCTGAATTTAAGAGTCACGGAATGCTGATCAAAAACTGAAAAACGTAGAAAATTGAAGTTTGCAACTTCTCAAAACCCATTCAAAGCAAATTGACTGCACCCAAAAATGATAATAAATTTCAAAATAACGCTTAAAAGAGGGTCGAAGTTTTTTTCCTAATGACTACACTGCGAATGCACCATTTTTGGAGAATATCACACATTATCTGCTATCACAGCATATTATTTGCCCGAATTTATCAAAATTAAATTGCCGGATAGATGAAGGAGCTCACCTGCAGGATTTTTCAATCCAGCCGAAAGACCGTCTAGAAAAGCCTGCCTTGATGATGTTACTGATTTGTCGACCCAAACTTTCGCTTGAGTATGTCCAGCATTCACCCACGTTTCGTCCAAATAGTAAATTTTTCTTTTTTCATCGCGAAACTTCCGAATCTTCCTAAGGTATTCCCTTCTCCACACAACAATTTCTTCTTTCTCTATTAACATACTGTTTCTTCCCCGTTTCAAGAATCGAAAATTAAGTTCCTTCAAAAGTTTTCGGAATGTGGTTCTTTTAAATGATGGAAGATCCTCATCAGCATTAACTAATCTTAATATCTTATCTACTGTAGGTATCTCATTTCGGAAGAAAAAATTATGCACTTTCCTCCTGATGGCAGTTCTGTCAAAGTCATCTACTCCGTCCGTTATCCTTTTTCTTGCAGGATACGGTTTTGGCTCAGAAAGTGAGTGAGTGCTCCTATATTCCTTAATGATCCTATAAACACTGGACCGACATACTCCAGAAATATGTGCTACCTTACATATAACTTCGTCCACGACCAAATCGGGTTTTTCTTGAATTTGGTTTTTGTATATATTTAATATTATTTGTTTTTCATTTGCACTTAAATGTAGCTTCTTAGACCTTTTTTTTGGGTGGGGTTGCGTTGATGTCAACCACTTCGTCGGCTGTATCTGTGTCAGACATCGTATCTTAGGCAATATATAAACAAAACGTTCCACTCGCGAAAAACGAGCAATCCTGTGCGTGAATTAACTGTTAGATGCCTGTCGTGTCATCTACAATCACGTTTACAAGTCCAAACCTGTGCAGATTCGTAGAGCGCCGACGACTGCTAGTGACCTTGAATTTGTCTGTAGATCGATGTTACTCCAGTCAATTTAGGTTCAAAGTGGATGTTTTCTAAACCAATTTGTTGTTCCTACATCAAAAATATATCGATGATGTTTTGTACTGAGAGCTCATGAAAGATTAAGGTAACTTATTTTAACAGTCATCCTTTTTCTAGTCTCAAGATGACACGAAAAAGGGTCTGTGGATTCACTAGAAATACACTGCCGAGGATGTTTAGACCTAAAGTGACTGGAGTATATCCGTGGATGCTTTCGAGGGATCTGTTCACGTGCTGATCACTGTTTACGTTTAATGTCTTTCTTCAGCGCCCAGAGTTTAGATATTTCATTCTTCAATTGTACACACTTAAGTAGGAATTAAAAAATTTTACGCTGTCAGTAGACAATCCACATGACTTTAAGATAGACAGCAAGACATCATGGTTAAACGGGTCAAATGCTTTGCTGAAATCTAATAGTATCTGACGAGTAACATATGTCAGTTAAGGGAAGATTTTGCAAATTAGCATGCAATTTATGAAATTCAAAACTCCTAAAGCTCCGATAAGTGTAAAAGAGTGGTTCAATTTTATGTCTATCTTGTAGTACCTTACACGAAATCAGTTCATGATCTGTTAAATCTAATCCGCCAACGTGCTTAGATTCGATCACTGAAGGATCGTTGCAAAGAATAACATGTATTAGTAATACGAGTAGCTTCTTCCACTATTTGCTGTATACCTGTAGAATCTAACATTTCAAGCATATAATTTGTAGGTGCAGCCTCAGTGTCGAGGAAATTTATATTTACGTCTCCTAGGCATATCACTTATCCTCACGGAGCATAGCCACACATAAAGATTCTTTAAGTCCATCGATAAAATATTTATAATTGAAATGTGGTGGTCGATATACTACTCCAACTGCGTATGATTTACCTTTAAGTGAAACTGAGACCCAAAGTTGTTCAATATTATGTGAAACCTCAATTTGTGAATATTTCAACTTACTATCTATATACAAACCTACTCCTCCACCCTTGGTACTTCTGTCAAACCTAACAAGATCCAACCTTGGATATATACTGTATCATCGCTTATACTGTCATTCAACCACGTTTCTAATAATGCAAACATAGCATATTTCTTAGAAAGTATATGTTGCCGCTAACTATTAAATTTAGATACAAGTGAAGAGACATTGAGGTGTCCAATCAAAAAATCCATCGCTAAATACAATCAACTGTATATCTTTATTCAGTGCTATACAAAAAAGAAAATAGGAAAAAGCAAAATATATGTAATGAATCTTAACAATACACACAAGTTCAAAGAATACCAAACGTTGAAAAAAATACCCCAATACAACACAGCTATTCATTCACACTAAACTTCTCCACTCCCTTGTCAGTTTTTACAAAAATGTTGCCATTAACCGTCCACACGTTCTTTAGATCAAACTTATCAGGAGCTGCTTTATCTACTTTCAACCAATGGGAGTTAGATCTTCCTTAATAACTATCTTAGTGCCTGTAAGAAACTTTGTCTTATTATACGTTGCCATCTTAATCGAATTGTCAGTAAACGATACCAAAACATTTGTATTTTTACTCCCAGAGTACGCAAGCTTAGCTGTAATTCTGAATCTAAACTAAGAATACTTCTTCTGTTTCAGATCGTGGGTGCCATTCTCGCTCTGTGCCTGTCCAGCTCGATAAAAAACCAAATACGTAGGGAAGCGTACGCATGAAACACCAACATTTAAAAATCCCTCGGAACTAATTATTAGACACAGTCTTTATTACATTGTTGTTGTCACGCAAAGTTCATCAAGCTATTGCGTGCAATATCAAGACATATGCGTCACACGGGGGTTGAATGCTAGGCTAGCAAAATTGATAGGGTAAATGTCATATAACACCAGTGATGTGTACTCATATCTAGATCGTTGAAATAGATTTTTACCAATAGTTGTCGTACGACGTAGGAGCCAACACAATCTTAATTGAACCAGCCCCAAACCTCGTAATGCCAAGTACAGCAATGTGATTAGGCTGACGTTGGTTATGATTTTTTTTAGTTCGACTAATCACTAATTAAAGACTAAAAATATTGCCAACATCAAAGTTACATAAGTGTAATTGAATCCAAATAACTTTGCCAAAGACTATCAAAAGCATTTAGAAGACAATTGTTTGACTTGTATATCTATATTTTCGGCTTTACATTTTCATTTATATTCAATATTTTCAATATAAATAATAGAGGGTAACAACTATTGGTACAAATCAATGAGATACTATCTAAAAAATCGATGCCCAAAGTATTATGTGTTCACCATAGTCAAGCTTAAAAATTATGTCCTTGAACGTTTTAGTCGGAAGCAGTACTAGGTTCAAAGCGAAATAAGTGCTGAGTGTCCATGAGGAAAAATATTCAATGCTTTAATTATTAATAAAAATGATTCACATTCTGAAGTATGATAATATTTTTAAGTTCTCGAAAACTACTTCGGAAGTTTATAAGCAAGTACTTAAGCATGTTCAAAACTATACTCTTACAGGTAGGATCTCCAGGTCAGGAAAATTAATTGAGCAGTTGTTCCTCGGACTTTCATTGTCTATAAAGCTTTTTTTGATTCACGACGATGACGATTGGAGATCACATCAATCAAAACGTCGTAAATAAAAAAAAACTGTCAATGAAGCAGCATCTCAATCATCCACATTGTATTCAAATTTCAAACAACACGAACATGGATTTCATTCAAAAAACGACTGTGGGTAGATCTTGACCTGCTAACTCGTGCTTAACAAGCATTTCGTCCAATGTGCTTTAGTTCGAGATGAATTGGCCAATGAAGATAGTCATAGTTATCTAATAACGTTCAAAAATCCCTGTTCTGCGAAATAACACGTTTCATTTGTTGGTATTACATTGAGACAAACTTTTAAGTGAGTGATCTATTTACGCTACTTAACAAATGCTGTTTTGAGGTCAAGACGTACTCGCATGATTTTTTTGAGCGAGATATGTGTTCCGGTCCTGGAGAACACTTGGTGAGTGTTTCGTTCTATCAAGCCCAAGATTAAATCTAAATATTTCAAGTTAGTAGTGTTGTGGACTATCGTATGGCAGGTAATTCTGCCCAGAGAAACCACGCCTGCTTTCATGGTCATATATTTGGAATTGTAGTAAACATTTCTTTAATGTTGAAGATTCTACTGTAACTGATTTTTTCATGGTTGCATAGTGTTGCCTTGTCCACATCTTTGAGATATTTAGCTTATAAGATATTTCAAGCAAATTATATGGATGTGTATATAATCGCTTTATAAAATAATAAAGACTATAGTTGTATATAGAGATGTATAGGTACTAAGCAACCGATATAGTAACGTTCATCTCTAACATTGTGATTTTTATTTATTTCGTTTTTTCTGCCTTTACTCCACATTTTAGCTAGGTGTAGATTATCTTCAAATTGAAAGCGGATTGAAATGGACCAATGCACAGTTTATTGAAACTAGAAGACGATTTATTCTGTTCAAATACTCATTTTTAATTTAAAGTGCCTAAAACATGGAATAATTATTATTTATACTCTAGGCGCTGAAGAAAGAAACTAAACCCAAACAAATACACGCATATTGCTCGTGAGTGAGTGTTTAGCCGCAGGAGACATTACAGGACCGCATCAAGATATTATGGGTAGTCATCAAAAATTTCATACAAGATAATTATTACCTTTTACAGTAAATTTCAGTTAGAGATTCACACATGAGTTAACTACACTTTTTAGTTATTAGTAAGTAAGCTGCGCGCACTCATTTAGAAGAGGAACTTGAATCTTCTGAATCGTTTAAATGAATTATTAGAGGTTCAATTTGGGTATCGATGACATTGTCCAAATCCCACATTTTGACCTCAACCTTCTCCCGAACGTGGCGGATACAGTTTTTCCATTCCTCTGCCGTATCTCTATTGACTGCGATGTGAAAGAGATTTTTAACATCAGAAAATTTATAAGTATTATTATTCGACGCCACGTATTGCTTTATGTTGGCCCAAATCAGCTCAATAGGGTTCAGCTCACAATGGTAGGGTGGCAGTCTCCAGACAGTTTTATTTTGTTTTTTAGCCATTTCGTCGATCATTTTAAAATCGTATTTGTATTTATGTCTATTGACTATACTTATCAATTCACCCTTGACCATTGTTTCATCAAAATCGATCTGTTTTGAGGCCAGCCATTGTTGTATGTTTGCTTCTTTAGTTGCCATTGTGGGAATTTTTTCTATTTTTCTAGAATGGTACGGGGCATTATCCAGTACAATAACAGCGTTATTCTCCAGCTTTAGTAACATTTTGGAGAACCAATTTTCAAAGGAATTGCCGTCCATCTCCTCATGGTAGTCCCCTGTCTTTTTTGATTCAAAAGCCCACAGTGCTTCGGGAACAAAGCTGTCTTCACTACCTACGTGACAAATGATCAGCCGTTTGCCTTTTCCTGGAAATAAATTATTCCTTACACTATGGATTGATTAAATTTGAAGGAATGAGGCAATTGAGTTCATTTAGCTGAATTTAAGATTCACGGAATGCTGATCAAAAACTGAAAAACGTAGAAAATTGAAGTTTGCAACTTCTCAAAACCCATTCAAAGCAAATTGACTACACCCAAAAATGATAATAAATTTCAAAATAACGCTTAAAAGAGGGTCGAAGTTTTTTTCCTAACGACTACACTGCGAATGCACCATTTTTGGAGAATATCACACATTATCTGCTATCACAGCATATTATTTGCCCGAATTTATCAAAATTAAATTGCCGGATAGATGAAGGAGCTTACCTGCAGGATTTTTCAATCCAGCCGAAAGACCGTCTAGAAAAGCCTGCCTTGATGATGTTACTGATTTGTCGACCCAAACTTTCGCTTGAGTATGTCCAGCATTCACCCACGTTTCGTCCAAATAGTAAATTTTTCTTTTTTCATCGCGAAACTTCCGAATCTTCCTAAGGTATTCCCTTCTCCACACAACAATTTCTTCTTTCTCTATTAACATACTGTTTCTTCCCCGTTTCAAGAATCGAAAATTAAGTTCCTTCAAAAGTTTTCGGAATGTGGTTCTTTTAAATGATGGAAGATCCTCATCAGCATTAACTAATCTTAATATCTTATCTACTGTAGGTATCTCATTTCGGAAGAAAAAATTATGCACTTTCCTCCTGATGGCAGTTCTGTCAAAGTCATCTACTCCGTCCGTTATCCTTTTTCTTGCAGGATACGGTTTTGGCTCAGAAAGTGAGTGAGTGCTCCTATATTCCTTAATGATCCTATAAACACTGGACCGACATACTCCAGAAATATGTGCTACCTTACATATAACTTCGTCCACGACCAAATCGGGTTTTTCTTGAATTAGGTTTTTGTATATATTTAATATTATTTGTTTTTCATTTGCCCTTAAATGTAGCTTCTGTAGCTTTTTTGGGTGGGGTTGCGCTGATGTCAACCACTTCGTCGGCTGTATCTGTGTCAGACATCGTATCTTAGGCAATATATAAACAAAACGTGCCACTCGCGAAAAACGAGTATACGCTACTGAATGCGTAATGCGTATGCAATGCAATCCTGTGCGTGAATTAACTGTTAGATGCCTGTCGTGTCATCTACAATCACGTTTACAAGTCCAAACCTGTGCAGATTCGTAGAGCGCCGACGACTGCTAGTGACCTTGAATTTGTCTGTAGATCGATGTTACTCCAGTCAATTTAGATTCAAAGTGGATGTTTTCTAAACCAATTTGTTGTTCCTACATCAAAAATATATCGATGATGTTTTGTACTGGGAGCTCATGAAAGATCAAGGTAACTTATTTTAACAGTCATCCTTTTTCTAGTCTCAAGATGACACGAAAAAGGGTCTGTGGATTCACTAGAAATACACTGCCGAGGATGTTTAGACCTAAAGTGACTGGAGTATATCCGTGGATGCTTTCGAGGGATCTGTTCACGTGCTGATCACTGTTTACGTTTAATGTCTTTCTTCAGCGCCCAGAGTACCTATAGTAACTCCATCAACGCTAAAGAAATATTTCCATTCGCTTTGAATTTATCAGGCACTAACGAGTCATATTAAGAGAAAGTTCTTATGTCAAATGACCGTCCTAATTCACTTTTTATTTATAATTTACGTTAAAAATAGTATATTACATATATTGGTTGAGAAATGGGTCATTATTTTATTATTAATGTGTAAGTGTAAGTTCGATAATGGCCCTCTCAAGCATTTTTTCACTACTGACACTTTATATCACTATATTTGATTTTATCAACTTTAGATATTTTCCTTTATTAGCGTTTTCTTTACCCTAACCTGAATAGAATTAAAGGCAAATGGTGACTTATTATACAAATACCCAGAAACATCTATTGCCTAGCATAAGACTATGCCAAGCTCAAATAATCAGAGTTGGGTAGTTTTGACTATGCCGTTTTCCTTCTGCAAGTATTCCAGAGGGACAGCTCCATAACGAGTTATACCCAACACAATCGTATTCAAATATTTAGAAACTTAGAGCTTATTTGTCAAACAGACATACATTTTTAAACGTAATTCATTACTTTTACCTGTGTATTTTTGTTATAATTATTCACCTAGAGCGAGAAAGACATTGCAGTCAATAACGACGGTTTATTTTGTAAGTAGTGAAAAAAGTATTGTACAATTTCATAACATTATAATATTTATTATAAAACTTAACGCAGTGCACGATATTGTTTTTAATTTACTTTTTGGGTATTCTGTTTCTACATTTATTCTAAGTTTCAAGAATAGCAGCTACCATGCACAAATTACGTATCTTAAGTTCTTTTTAGACCTGTTATTTTAAGAAGAGGAAACGTTATATTTATAATGTATGGATGTATTTATAGATAACCACAGAATGAAGGATAGCGCAAAGACGCAGCTTCAATCAAAGTATAGGGTATCAACAAAAAGATAGTACTGAAGTTGTACCTTTGTTCTACATTTTTTATACTCATTTTCACGGTATCTATTTTGACGTTTCACTGAACTTCAGTAAGTCGTCGTCTTTATTAGTATTGATATATGTTTGTAAATGTGTCACTACTATTGTTCAAAATATTTCAAGACGTTCGAAGCAATTTGAATTTCAATGACAAAAATATATATATTTTTGAAAATGGTTTTATGTAAGATTCTCAGTGTTTAGGCTAGTCTCTAGGCTTATAAGTGTATACTGTGACCTGAGTAAGAAAGTTTAATGCATTACAGAGTATATATACTAACGACGACCAAATAGTTTGATTTTGCTTTTCGAATTTTGATAAAACATGTAACAAGCAAGGTGACCTTTATAGGTGTTTGCTATATGAACCAACAACATTTTTTGGGTAATTGGGGACGCTATTTGATGATTTTTGATGGAAACCGCAATGATCTGAGGGCTACGGTTACCGAGATATCGTTTTTGTTTTTTTTTGCTGAATTTACTACAATTGCGCATAAATATCATTATAACTTTTTTGTTTCTAGAGATAATGGAATAAAGTAAGCATACTTACTACTTTACTACTGATGTATACTTAGTCAGATCAGATGAACATACAACCTTACAAAGTCGTACAATCACGTGGAGCGTATAAATAATTTCAAATTCGATTATAAAAAAACTATACCTAGTTTTACTTACAAAACTTCTGTGATTTATTGCCTTTCCAACGATACGTTCGTGTCATTATCTCTAGAAGCAAAAACGTTTATAGGATATTTATGCGCAATTGTAGGTAATTCAGCAAAAAAATAAAGAAAAACGCTCATATCTCGGTAACCGTAGCCCTTAGAGCTTGGTTTATTATGGACCAAAGACCCTGTATATCAATGGCGTAGCCTATCATGGAAAAGTGTATCGAACTTTTTCTATGCTTTATTATTGATAAAACTGGATCCTCTAGATTGAACGTATTATCTCTTATGTGTACAAATATGTAAACAAAAATGATTCCCATTTAAACAACACCCTGAATTACTTATTGTACTTACAGGTACAAATATTTTGGAAAATCTATTTTTATATAATGATGAATTTCATAATTTCCAGTGCAACACTGATGAAAGAATTAGTACAATTCAGGACATAGGTACTTCTAGTATTATGATCACTACTTTCGGGTATGAGATATTGTATTTAAATATAGGTGTTTAGTGTTTCTAAGATCACGTTTTTTAAAAATAAATTCATACTCATCATAACTAGTTTTATTCATGAATGCGTTCATCACTTGATAGAAGGTAATAATATACTGGAGAGCATAACTTTAGTCCAACTATTTCCGTTTTTTCTCTAGCTGTTTTAAACACAGGGATGAATCAATTAAAGTAAGCTCCATATTTATTATTTTTGTTTTTTATTATCACTGTAAGTTATATTAAGTTATAATTGAACAGAAAGAAAGAAAGATGAAAGTTGTTGGTGACGCTATAGCTATGCTCTCTTGTTTAATTATGAATAGAAAAGAATCTATGGCATAGATTTAGGAAAAAGTAAATCCAGGAGTGGTGCTTTCGAATCTCGCTTGCGATAATGGAACTATAACTTTGAAGTTGAGTCATCAATTTTCAGATAATGATTGTAGAAGGAAGATAAACCAAAATATGTGTGTAAAAATAAAAAATAAATTAAAAAAAATGTTACCTTGTTTTATAAAGTATCCTCCCGACAAGTATTTCAGTGCGGACCTGTATTTGACCGTGCGGTCTTGGAGCACCGGTATGCCCTCCCCTGTGAGGTCTTAAGTCACCTGATTCACGAGCCCTTTGTACTACATTAACAAAGGCACGAGGGGTTGGTTGCGCTCTATTGGGAAACCCATCTGCATAAATCCGTGATGCCGCGTAAATAAGAATCATGTCCAAGTTCAGCATTTTTGTAAACATGTGCCATTTTTGATATCGTTTGAGCCACGCAACAGACACTACTATTCACTCACGCGTTACCGACTGAAACTGACTGTATACAACTGAATAAAATAATTGTAAAAACATCGTTCCAAATTCTTTCGCTTTTTTGTTTCCGATGCGATGAACCGATAAGGCGGATTATATCCGTTGTTGCCAAACACGAGCACATAATATTATTATTGAGACAGGGCGGTACTCAAATTTCCAAAGGGCTATAACTTTGTTACTTTAACTTTACCAGAAAAATGGTAAAGGAAAAAAACATTTCTTTTGATCAGATCTACTCACTGTTAAAATAAATGACTCAACTTCGAAGTCACCCTGTATTTTTGTCACGTCTGTCATCCATTGTCACTGTGCTGTTACTTTTATCAAGTTGATTCAAGGATCGGTGCTGAAAAAAGGAGAGCAGAAGAAGAAAGCCACTATTTTCAAGCCACTCATACTTCTACTACTACTTTGTCATCTGTTGTTTTTTCGAACGGTGAAAAAATCTCGAATGGCTCATTCATTGTCGCAAGGTCACAGCTTCGCGAGATTTTTTCGAATGAAAAATGTCGATTGTGAGATTGAATCAAGCATTCGATGAGTTTTGTGTGACATTCTCGCAATCTCTCATGAGATCGTTTGACATTAAAGAACACCTCTCCCCCCAGAGTTTGCTCTATGAGAAGGAAAGTCAGCCTACAAGTTAATGAAATGCATTTTTTAACTCAGAGCTACCTATTTGAAAAAATTGAGAAAATCCAACCAATCAGAATACGATTCTTAACGGATACAGGTTGATGGCAAAGCAGTTCAATATTTCATTTTCGTCGTATATATACTCGTTATACAAATCAACCGATTCACAAGAAAGTACAGTGAGCTTTGTTTTGTAATCGTAGTGAATATGGAAATATTCAACTGCTGAAAAGCTCTTAAAAAAGGCCTCGTAACCATATCTCAACGAACCCAGGCCGCTCATTATTCTACATCCAGACGTATTGTTCCCACATATGCCATTCTTCTGCAGCATTTTGTACGTATACAGCCTGGAACTTAGTCTAGGAGTCCACAATATATTTTGCAAAGTCATTGGGAAGAATGGAAAAAGACAAAGCAGGATGTTAATGAATGAAAATAGGAGATACAAAAGCTAAAATGACAAAAGAGTGGCACACATTACACTGGACAACAAATTTTAGTTTTTTAATTGTATCTTGTGGGAAAAGTGCACTTCTTTGTTAATTTTGGGCCGCTGAATCCAAAAATGACAATGAAATAAAAAAATTAGTTGCGGTTTAGAAAAAAAAACTTTTTATTTTTAAGGATATATTAAAAAAAGTAACAAGATTCATATACTTATAAGAATCACTATATGCGCTGTCTTTTTGCTGTTCTTTTATGTATCTCTACCAAGAGTCCAACAGTAGTCTGCAAGCATGGAAGGATTCCACTTTTCCTGGTACCTTTTTTCCATTGCTGAAATATCCTGATGAAAACGTTCGCCGTGCTCATCACTTACGGCTCCGCAATTGTCAGAAAAAAGTCCAGGTGTGAGTGTAGGAAATGTATCTTAAGAGACATATTACAGCCCATCTTTTGATACGATGACAGCATATTTTTGACAAGGGTTTTATAGTTGTCAGCTTTTCTATTTCCCAAGAAATTAGTGATCACCAGACGGAAATCATTCCAAGCAGTTTTTTCAATACCTGTTAAAGTGTTTTCAAACTGTGTATCTTTCAAAATATTTCGAATCTGTGGCCCAACAAAAATACCTTCTTTAACCTTTGCCTCACTTAGTCCTGGAAATTTCTGACGCAGGTATTGAAAAGCTGACCTATCTCTATCTAATGCCTTGACAAAGTTTTTCATTAGCCCCAACTTGATATGCAGTGGTGGTAATAAAATTTCTTTCGAATCTACTAATGGCATATGCTGTACATTTTTTTGACCTGGCTCTAGGAATTGACGAACAGGCCAGTTTTGTCTGGTGTAATGAAGTGCCTTTGCCCGACTGTCCCATTCACACAAAAAACAGCAAAACTTTGTGTAGCCTAGCTGCAGCCCAAGTAAAAGTGCAACAACTTTCAAATCGCCACAAATATGCCATTGGTGCTCATCGTATTTTATGCATGTCAATAGGTACTTCATATTGTCATATGATTCTTTCATGTGAACTGCATACCCTACAAGAAGAGATGGTAAAATATTTCCAATATGCAACAACACTGCCTTAAAACTCAATGTTGAACTGTCTATAAACAATCTCCATTCTTCTGGGTTATAGTTTATATTTAAAGCCGCCAGTAAGCCGTTAATGTTACTGCAGAAAACCAAGTTATTCTCCATATTGGAAAATGGTTCTAAGTCTTTGTGGCGTTTACGAAAAACACATACCGAAACGTCGTCTTCTAACAAGTTCCTCTGCTGCAGTCTTGATCCAAGTAACTCTGCCTTATATTTTGGAAGTTCTAAATCTCTTACAAGATCATTTAATTCTGAATGTGTTATTTTGTGCGGTTGGTGGCATGACGTGCTCGGTATAAAATCAGGATCTCTTGACGTTAATGGCATATCTTCTTCCTGACAAATCACTCGATCGCCATGATCTGATTCGTTTTCTAATTCGCAAGTGTAGGATTCTGGGGGTTTTGGAATAGGCTTTTCGTCACTGTGAGGCACAGGTCTCATCGCAGATGGTATGTTTGGGTAGTTAATAACCGATTTTTTTTTCTTTGACATACCTGTGGCTTATCCAACACAAGGTACCATGCAAAAGTAATCATTAATATGATTTGTAGGCTCTCTAAAAACTATTGGGACAGCGAAGCGCATAGATCGTTTTTTGCCATTTAACCAGCTCCTCAGACTTGAAGCACATGTATTACAGCAGATGTGGGGTGCCCACTGTTTGTCTTGATCACCTAGTTTACAACCGAAATCTAGCTGATATGCCTTTGTTATTAGTGGAGTAATAGACTGTCTCTGAGACGCAAAAGTCACATCACCACACACGTAACGAAACTGATCTGGATTGTTTACACACTTTCGAGACATCTTGCATGAACGCTGTCAACCAACTGAGGAAAAAATGGCTAATATAAAACAATATAATGTACATTTATGTATAACGTAACACAATCATGCCGATTACATTATCTTTCCTTGCCGAATATAAAAATGTAGCACGTGCATTCTTGTGAATTACAGTATATTAACACTGTCACAGCAGGAACACATATAATTACCGTATCTCTAAAACTTGAACTAATATTGAAAAAATAAGTTTCATTCCGGTTTTAGCACATTAAAAATAGCAATATTTTGTTGATTTTATTTAGGATATTTTTTGGCTGTTGATCAGTGTTATCAAATAAGGGAGACAGCTTACCATCGAGCACGGACCAGAAGCTTGATTCCAGATATTGAAATCGGGAATGACGAGATATCAGCGCGCATTGATTGCTATACTTGAAAATTGACGCTTGGAGAGAATCTCACTGCTGATAATTATGTCAGGCACATAGGTAAGTAAAAATAGGTTGACATTCAACTGTTATTGAGATTGATGATGCTGAGCAACGTGTATGACGATAGAAACAAACCATGGAAGGAATAATAGGGTTTTTATTTCATCACGTTCAGGCATCATATATGTCATTGACTTTGCAATATCTAGAAACTGTAGATACAGAATCACTTCTAGAATCATGTAGGTATGACATTTCTTCCTGTCGTGTTGGAAGAGGAAAATGAGCAAATCTTTGAAGAGGGTACTCCTCCAAGGAAACGGGTGATTGGGAGCTATACAAATTGCTGATCTATACTCAAATAAATGGCGTCAAGTACCACTCCCCATGCATCGCTGTCATCAGTTCATAAATGGCCATGTTCGGCACAACAAAGTCTCAGATTAATGTTTGCTACAAAAATGTATAAAATGAACCTTGAATAGGTCACGTCAGTCAAGCAGGCCCTTATAGTTAGTTGAGACATTTTCCCCTGTCCTACTGATTGACTGTCCATCTGGCAACGTCGCCTCCCGCTCGACTTAATAGTCAAACTCGGCAACGCGAGGGCAGTACCCTTGAGGCAGTAATGACAATAAATTCATCGGTGAGGCTGTCATGCCGCTTCACTTTAAGCCCAAATGTACTGGACAATGCATTATGGGTGGAATATTTACTATAGGTGGGTTACCGAGGTTGGAAGCCTATAAATATTTATACTAACATAAAGCGTTCGATCAGCTGTGGCACGCTGCTCTCTCAAGCAAACTTCCTTCCTATGACCTCCCAGAAAAGAGGAAGTTTTTCCCAGTTCTATTAACCTTAGGCAGTTCAAAAATCGTATTAATAGAATTTTTTTGGGATCATCATAGCAGCCGCGGTGTTCCGGCATTTAAGCTTCTGCCTGCGCGGCTGCTTCGATATAAAAAAAAAACCTTACAACATTTAACCTCTACATTTTTTTGAAACGATCAGGAGCCTCTCAAGCATCAAAAAACAAAGTTTTAGCGATTTTTATTCTTCTTCTTCTGTTTGTACCTCCGGCACCACTGACTCGATTTTCAGAAACTACAAAGCTTTTTCATCATTGACAACTACTAAAGTAGTAACCTTGTGTGTCAATTGCAGCAAAATTTGAGCAGTACTTTCCAAGTTATAGACGGGCCAAGGATTCGCTGACAGACTCACCGACAGACAGACCAACATTTTTTGCGATACGATACTTCGCTAGCGACGCTTTGTCAGTGGCGGATTTAGAGGGGGGCGCCCCCCCCTAGACGTCTGACACTTGCTTTTGTAATCTAACACCATTGTGTTGTTTTCTGATACATCATGGAGACAGAGGCATACTAACTATAAGTTATAGCTAAAGGTATTGCGATTTTTGGTATCCTTTGTCCCTCTTCGACATCACTTATGTTTACACATATATTAGCTATACAGATTGCACATAAAAAGTGATTTATGTTCTGTTTGTTGCTCAATAGTATACTAAGTGACATATAAATCCGAACACCCAGCTTAAATGGTTTTATTTTAATCAAAGTTGGTGAATGTATTTATCCTACTGTAAATAACAAGTGAAAAAATGTTTAATTCACTAACGCTCTAAAAATGAATATTTCAGCCGCAGTAAAGAACCAACGTTGGCGGATTTTGGTTCTTGACATCCTTTACGATCGGTTACGATGCCTAGAGTACGGAGACCTGTACGATTTCGTCGACTTAGTGAGTTTGATAGGGGCCGTATAGTGGGAGTTCGGGAAGCTGGACTTTCTTTTCGGGCAATTGCAGTTAGAGTGCAAAGAAGTGTAGACACTGTGGTTAGGTGTTGTCAAGCATGGCTTCGAGAACGCCGTACGCAAAGAGCAAGGGGCACTGGACGCCGCCGTAGAACAACAGACCGTGAAGATCGCTGCCTAAGATTATTGGCCTTAACGGACCGTTTCTCCACTACCAGGTCCATTGCAAATGAATGGTTTGCAGAACACGGAAGACCTATTGGCATGCGAAGTGTTTACCGACGAATGAGAAGTTTTGGCTTCTTTTCATACCGGCCACACTGGGTCCTCCCTTTAACTCGAGAACACCGACGTAATCGCCTTGAGTGGTGCAGACAACGGTCATTCTGGGATCAGGAATGGAACAGTATTGTCTTTAGTGACGAGTCTCGATTTTGTTTAGGCATGCACGATGGTCGTGCCAGGGTTAGAAGGCGACGTGGTGAAAGGAGGAATCCACAGTTTTTTGTTGAAAGACATGTTCATCACACTGTTGGAGTTATGGTTTCTGGTGCTATAGCTTATGGTTCCAGGTCACCTTTAATCTTCATCAGAGGTAATATGAACGCGCAGCGTTATATCCACGGAGTTTTAGAACCCCATCTTTTACCCTATCTTGACACCCTGGCAGATCCAACTTTCCAACAAGATAATGCCCGACCACATGTTGCAAGACTCACAATAGACTTCTTTCAACATAATGATGTCACATTGTTACCATGGCCACCAAGATCATCCGACTTATCCCCAATTGAGCACGTGTGGGATATGATGGGTAGGAGACTGTTCAATTTGCAACGTCCTCCTCAGACTCTAGAAGCACTTCGAGAGGAGTTGGTGGTTGCCTGGAATGAGATACCACAGGAGGACATTGACCACCTGATCGGAAGCATGCCTAGGCGCGTTGGAGAATGCGTAGCACATCATGGTGCATCCACACATTATTAAAGGTCAAAGGGATTTAAAGCAGTGCAATCATTTTGAAATTTTTATCATTTACTTATTATGCTTCATTAAGTACTTATACAAAATTTTATTAAAATAAAACCATTTAAACTGGGTGTTCGGATTTATATGTCACTTAGTATAATTTGAAAAGTGTGTAAAGCTTGACTGATTTTGTTCGGGGGTGATGTTTCAGCGAAGAACTATTAGTCTAATCATATCAGACGAAAATACTCCTGGTTTGCGAAATAATTCTAAAGCCTGGTTTTATTGCTGCAAGTTGCTCAAGGGGGTATTCAAAACGTGGACGCATAAAATGGGTACACCAATTTTTGTGGGAAAACTTTTTTTTCGACAACTATTCCGGAAGATAAATGTTAGTTTTTATGCAAAAAAGGATGGGTTACGTTTTTCTTCCAAACAAATTCAAACATTTCGTACTTGTGAGTAACTCGCAACAAAAGATGATAGACACGCTTTGTTTTAAATGGGTATAGTAATGTATGTATTTCGAATATCGTAGCGCATTTGCCCAATTACGCACAAATACGAAATGGTTGAGTTTGCTTTGAAGAAAAAAAAAGGTAGCCTTTGTTTTTCGCATAAAAATTTCATTTATCTTTCGGAATGGTTTGTAATTCATATCGGCAAGGTAAATTGGTGTATTTTGCTGTAAAATGCTCCTTGAACTGACCCTGTATATAGCTCAATAAACTAGTAGTGATGTCCGAAAAACAGGTGTTTTCGGATCAACAATTAGATATTCTCATAAAACTACTTGTCCATTATACTCCAATCGTCGCATTACCAACAAGTGCCAAAACCTGAATTTTGCCTGGTTTTTCGGTCATAACATTTTTGCTGTTAGTCGAATCTTTTCACGTGTGGTCTCATTCTGTGGGTCTCATAAATACCTAAAAATCTTATCTACAAAGTTTTTTCGTTCCTATCTACACTTTCGATTGAAGCCCAAAAAACCAGATTTCTCATTCTTGGTTGTCAAATAGAAAGTTTTCCCACAAAAATTATGCGTTCCTGTTTAAAATGCGCCCTTGAGCAACTTGTACCAATAAAACCGGACTTTGCAATTATTTCGGTGAAATTTGATAATATGATTAGACTATATGTTAGATGAACGCCTACATTGGAAATATACATTTATTAGATTTGCTTAGCGGTGCGCCTGTAGCCTGTCCAGAAAATTCGTCGATCGATGCTCAAAGTCAATCCCACACGTCCCGCATTTCTTGTTTCGTACAAACATACATTATCAAAATAATTACTATCTAACATATACTAAGTGACATATAAATCGGAACACCCAGTTTAAATGGTTTTATTTTAATAAAATTTTGTATAAGTACTTAATGAAGCATAATAAGTAAATGATAAAAATTTCAAAATGATTACACTGCTTTATACCCTTTTGACCTTTAATAATGTGTGGATGCACCCTGATGTGCTACGCATTCTCCAACGCGCCTTGGCATGCTTCTGATCAGGTGGTCAATGTCCTCCTGTGGTATCTCATTCCAGGCAACCACCAACTCCACTCGAAGTGCTAGACTCGAATCTGAGGAGGACGTTGCAAATTGAGCAATCTCCTACCCATCATATCCCACACGTGCTCAATTGGGGCTAAGTAGGGAGATCTTGGTGGCCATTTGCAGTGGACCTGGTAGTGGAGAAACGGTCCCTTAATTCCAATAATCTTAGGCGGCGATCTTCACGGTCTGTTGTTCTACGGCGGCGTCCAGTGCCCCTTGCTCTTTGCGTACGGCCTTCTCGAAGCCATGCCTGACAACACCTAACCACAGTGTGCAATTGCCCGAAAAGAAAGTCCAGCTTCCCGAAGTCCCACTATACGGCCCCTATCAAACTCACTAAGTTGACGAAATCGTACAGGTCTCCGTACTCTAGGCATCGTAACCGATCGTAAAGGATGTCAAGAACTAAAATCCGCCAACGTTGATCCTTTACTGCGGCTGAAATATTCATTTTTAGAGCGTTAGTGAATTAAAAAAAAGCAGTATAAAAACCGGAATGTCCAACTGATAAGGCTGAAAATGTTTTCACTTGTTATTTACAGTAAGATAAATACATTCACCAACTTTTATTAAAATAAAACCATTTGAACTGGATGTTCGGATGTGTATGTCACTTAGTACATATAGTTTTTTCCAAAGATTTCCAACATTTTCATGTGCGATCAACACCGATTCGAAAACTGAGGAAACAACAACTATGCCGTAAATCTAAGTTCGACAACGAAAGTCTGAAGAATAACATCTATATTGAATTTCAAAAAATAACTGACTCTACCTATCGATATTTTTATCACCTGCTGATATAATAGAAGTGCTTGATTGTGTCAGTATTTACACCAATCACTTGATTTGTTTAACCGGTAGTTCAGAGTATTAATTCTTAAGCTTAGTACACACTAGTAGACGCCGTTGCGCAATTTGTCTATAGGTGTCTCAAGACACGATCTATAGATAGTCTATAGACATCCTTCTTTGTCTCGTCTAGCGTCCATACGATAATGCGAATTTTTCGGGTCTCATGTTCGCTTTCGCCATGAAAGACATTGTTTTGTGTGGAATGGCTGGGATAGGTCTCGGGGTCCCTCAAAATGTCTTTTTTGATTAACAGAGCAATGAAGTTTTTTATTTTTTAATCTTTAATATTATTACACTAGTTAATTATAAATGCCACGTAATTCTTTTCTTCTCGTATAATAAAATATTGCCTTTCTGAGGATTTATGAGCACTTTCCTTATTTTTTTTTCAAGTTGGCACTGGACAGATAGAACACAATGGACTTAAGGAGCAATAATAGGATAAATTCTAGAAGTTCCACTAAGGTAGAAAAATTACCAGCCCCAAATATCGTCTGCGCTCCCCCTAGACGAAATCCTGAATCCGCCCTTGCGCTTTGTCTTTGGAGTAAGACATACATGCAACCACCTGGACTAAAGTAATCCATCCCGGATCCCGCGTATGCTCACCTGCAGTCACAAAATCGATTTCAAACAATCTAAAAGCTGAAAGCACTTCACCGCCGGCGGCATATTTTCCTCGAGACAACGTACATAAAGTCGCACATGTTCGCGCAATATTTTATAAATAAAATCGCATCTCGCCTTGAATGAGTGGGGATCGGATGAGAGCGAATGAGGCACGATGTTTAAATTAGAGTGGAGATCATGCATCGCGGAATGATGTTCGGCCGTATGATCAATCAATCATAGTGACCTCCGCGAACATTGTTTTTGCAAACGCGCGTTGACATATTTCGCAATGGGTTGCGGAAGTGTTTCACTGAAGATTCTGAACGGGATATGCTTATTTTGGTTTACGGTATGTATCGTTATTTTCATTTACTTCAATTTAATTCGTTGTCACTTCCGTCGCCCTGTCTATCTACCTGTTTCTAGGCGCTAATACTTCAGTGACCGTTGCACCGATTTTGATGATATTTGGTAGAACACTTTAGACTTAGACATTGTCTACGTACGAGGTCTATAAATTAAGTGCTGAGACCGAATTTTTTATTTTATTTTTTATCAAAATATAATTACAATTTTATACTGTCACCTTTGAAATAACGTGCGTTGGAAGCCACACAGCGCCGAGGAAGGTTCTTATACTCCTCATAGCAGTACTGGAAATCCGATACTGCAATAACGACTGTTCCAAAATGAGTTCCCTTGACGTAATTTTTCGACTTCAGGAAAAGAAAAAAGTCACAACAACTGAAGTCAAATTTATCTTTTCCTCGATCATTCTGTCGATATCTTCAACTGAGTCGTTCCCTTCTGAAAATGCCTTAGACCACCAAAAAATATGGGCTCTTCACATAACACTATCTCCTTATTCCTGCTGAAGTTCAATGAGAGTTTCCATTACACTGTGTACAAGTCTGAAGCAAAAGCTGATTCCATACCGTTGCTCGAAATTGATGTCACAACACAAAAGAAAAAACTATAATAAAAAACTCGATACTGACAACGAAATGACTCAAGAGAGTTCAAACTTGTACTAAAGACGAATCACGCGTTCCCCTGTCTCCTCCAAGCTCGGCGCCTCCAGTGTTGCCAGATCTAATGTAACGTTGCCAGTCTCCTCACTTAATTTACAGGCCTCGTATGTATTTAAATACCCGATCATTTTCGAGTCAATCAGGTTATAAGGTTCCAATAAAAAATATCTAAGCATCATTTTTCAAATAATTCGAGCTTTTGGTCATTTGAGGGGGAAATAAAAAAATCCTAAAGAAACAGTAGCATCAAGTACTATACAAAACAATGTTTCAAGACTTATCAGGTTCATACTGTTCAGAATTCTTGTGGATCGATATCACTTAAAAACCACGTTTTCTTATAATCTGTCCAAATGAATGTTTTAAACAAGTGATAAAAGTAAAGCGGTGCCGTTCTTCCCCACATGCAGCTATAGCATTTCAATCGCGATCATAACCTTTAGGAGAGGCCAATATTTGAATTAACCCTGAATTTGAGTCTGTATACAGGGTGTTTCAGTTTTAAAATTAATGCATAAAGTCTATATAAACATGGGTCGAAAAATGCGTGGCTTCCTAAATACAGGGTGTTTAAATTTACTTTCTAAAATAGTTTTTTTAAAATATTTCGAACAATATTTGATGTATAACAGTAAAAATTGGTATACAAGTGTTTCTTGGTACGACAAAACGAACCAATGGCATAGTTTTACCGTAGCCGCTAGAGGGCGCTCTCTACTGTACCTGTAGTGTGTTAAAATGACCGAAATTTTTTTCTTAGTGCAATTTTTTTGCTTTTTGAATAAAAAAACTGATTCTTCGCACTTTTCTGCATAAAAAATCTCTCCTGTGAGTTTTCGTTATGGTTAGCAGTTTTTGAGATATTTCGATTTTTAAGGTTCGATGCATTTTTAATTATTTATGGGAAAATAATTTTTTTTTTAAATATTCGATTTGGGCATTACAAGTAATTAAGATGATCGTTTAGATCGTGTTTTTAAACCCAGCAATAATTCCTAACTCCAAATAAACACAAAAAACAGAATATTAATTTGTTTAATTTTCCAATATTATTTTTAACAAATTAAATGAATATTGGATGCTATTGGATAGTTAGGACAAACATACAAAATCTAAAGTAGTTGCTCGAAATGTAAGCCCAATTGTTCAATACACAATTCACATCTACGAATGATCGAACGTGGTATAGCATTATTCAAATAAGGCCTCATTTCTTCACATGCATTCCTGATTCTGTCTATTAGCATATCTCTTGTGGTTACGGGAGTCTGGTACACTTTTTCTTTTAGAAATCCCCACACAAAGAAATCTAATGGATTTAGGTCAGGCGACTGGTCCTCCACGGCCGATCCATCTTTCTGGATAATTTTCATCCAGCGAGTTTCTAACTATTCTCGAATAATGAGCTGGACAACCATCAAGCTGGAACCAGGCCAATCTTCTTAAATCTAACATAACATCATCCCACATATTTGCATGTTCAGCCTCTAAAAATTCCAAGAAGGTCGCTGCATTTAACCTTACAGGCAAAAGGTAGGGTCCAAATAGTCGATTACGGTAGATACCAATCCACACGTTCACACTAAATTCACGCTGAAAATTTCTTTCCCGAACTGCATGCGGATTTTCATGCGACCAAATATGTTGATTATGAAAATTTACCACTCCGCGTCTAGTGAAGCATGACTCATCGGTCCATAAAACGTTACTTAAAAACTCCCTATTATTATCAGTTCTATCAAGAATCCACTGACAAAATGTGATTCTTCATTCTCCGTTCCCTGGCAGTAGTCTTGCACAGGTTGCAAATGGTAAGGACATTTATGGTCATTTCTAAGAACACGGTGAACATGGCTTGCTGAAATTCCTAAGGCACCAGAAACTCTCCTAACACTTGTGGTCGGATCTCTATCAAACTCACGCAGAATCATACGGGCAAATCTGCGCTGACGAACATTTATGTTTTGATCCCTTTGGAGATTTCCAAAACCATTTTCAATTATTTGGCGATGCACTCTTACAAATACTGAGCGAGTTGGATGTCGTCTGTTTGGAAATCTTCGTGCGTATTCTCTGGCTGCTTCTGCTGCGTTTCCATTTACAAAGCCATACACAAAATGAATATCCACTAACTCTTGATTGGAGAATAAAAATGGCATTTTTATAAAACTTACAAAAAAAAACTTGGTAAAAGAAACTAAATTTCGTGCATTCACAATTGCAAAAAACGTTTCAGGTTTCAACAGACAACAAAACTGTCAACTAATTGACGTTTAACCTTATTCTGCTTTCAATTTCAAAAATATTTGCAGGCACAGCCTACTTCTAAAAATTATCGAGATACTGACTTTTTAACGTTATTTTATCATAAATAATTAAAAATGCATCGAACCTTAAAAATCGAAATATCTCAAAAACGGCTAACTATAGCGAAAATTCACAAGAGAGCTTTTTATGTTGAAAAGCGCGAAGAATCAGTAATTTTAAAAGTTCTATCCAATATTAAAGTTATGCAACAGTAAACTGAAACCCCCTGCATAGCTGAGGCTAATAACAGTCTTAGGGACACTCGATTTGGAATCTCCGTAATGAGTAAAAATTCAAAGCTTAGGTCATCTTTATCGTTTTTAGGCATCTTCTCAGGTTTTTTACAATTTGTATATAGATCTAATTTAAATCTTGTAGTTTCCGTCTGAGTGAGGAGCATCCATATAAATTTCTTTTAAGGTTATCAAAAAAATCTATGTTGCATTTCTTAGGTACGCCTTAACTTACTTCTGAAATCAAAAACAGTGGGAACGACATCCTGAACAATTTAAATTTTTGAAAAACGTTTGTCCTTTTCACTAGAAATTCATCGTTATTCAGCATACTTTGGAAACATGTGCATTTTGGTGGTGGTGTGAACCTTGCTGTTTTCTACTGCTTTTTCAGCTCCAAGCTACGTCTCTCCAAATCTACTAAAAGTCCTGGACTATAAAATGGAGCGAATGCGACCCAGCAATATTAACTTAATTTCCTCAGACAAACAGCCACCTTTGCTAAACTCATGATCGTTTTGTGCCTCTGTAGCGCAGCCTGTTTACTCTTGAGCAAGCAAAACGTCTACTCTTTGAACTTGTGCCAACGAAAATTCCAGCTAATAATGGAGAAAATGAAACACGCGTGCTCACATAATTCGACATATAGTTCTATATTTATATTGACAAAAGCACAAAAAGCTACATAGAAGAGAATTCCTGGTATTTCTTGGTCTTTGCATATAATTTAGTACCATATCTCCTTTTCCTTTTTCTTCTTGCGCCTTCTGTACTCTGGATTAAATGCTTATAACTCCGTGTTTGTCTCTGACAAATATGTATGATGGGTGTGTCACCCAGTCTCTTTGGCCCCTTTGGTCAGAAGAGTTGCTTTCCTCTTGGGCCTCAATAATAATAATATTTATTTACTCCATAAGCACAATATGGAAAACGAATAAATAAGGATGAAGTAAGGGGCCATAGGAGGCACTGCCTGCATATGGACCATTAATGTTGCAATTGGGCATAGAAAGAAAACACAAATAATGGTACAGCTAATCAAGGAATTATTTGATGCTTATATTTACTATTAATTTGTGAATGTCTGGCCTTGCTAAACAAAATATCCATTCTTTTAATTTTTCTGGAATCGTTTGCATGTTGTGTTTGATTTTTTGATCGTTACTAGTAAATTTGTGTTGGTGATAGTATGTAAGAGATAACGTTGTCTCATGTCATATACGTGTATATCTTCATCAGTGGGATATACTTTTGGTTATGTAAGCCTTTTTGATAGAATCATTTTTTGAAGACTTCTCAATAATACGAACTGAACATGCAGCTCCCCATGCCAATATACCGTAGGGTAAATGCGGTTCGATCAAGGTATGGTATAAGGTATAGAGATATTTCTATTTTAGAATAGCTTTGAAGTATTTAATTTCATATGAGACATGAAGTTCGTACAAGCAGCGGTCTCAAAGAGCTTCAGTCAGCCGATAAAATAAAATACTTGGGCGTGACTTTGAACACTTAAAATGGAATACCCTTGTGAAGAGACTGAGATGTATTATTCCAAAATTCAGGTAATTCAGAGATATTCTGGATCAGAAATATCTATATAATCTTTATTATGCTCTTGTTCATCCTCTATTACTTTACGGAATTTTGGCTTGGGCGGGAGTTATAAATAATAATGACAAAAAGGTTGATGTAATCCAAAAATTAGTTCTAAAATTGATCCTCCATAGGGAAATTACTTATTCAAGTGATTCTCTATATGTGGAGGCTCAACTATTAGATTGCAGACAAATTTATTTTTATTGCGGTCTAATACATTATATTAAATATTCTAAATACTTGAATCGTACCATTCATAATTACCGAACAAGATTCAATCAAAGTTCAATGTGTATTCCACAAACATCAAAAACCATTACACACCGATCTCTGTTTTTCTCGGGACCAGAATTCTATAGCTTCATACCAGAGTCATTAAAAGTAATTAAATCAAATAGATCATTTAAAAGAGAACTAAAAAATTTGTACATATGAAAAATCATTATCAAAATCAATATTTTACTTACACTAACATTGATACTTTTACTGTAGTTATAATTGTTTGGATATTTTTCCTGACATCACCATAATGATTCAAAAAATTATAAAGTATTTACGGTAATTTTTTTTCATACACTGACTGTTCTTTTAGTTTTTATTTTTAACAAACCCAAACACAAGTACAAGCTTTTTTGAATGCTTTATGTTTATTGTGCACAATATTTAATATCTATCTGTATTTTGTGACAATCGACGCGGCCGAGTGCCCTACTGGGGTATTTTGTGATCTCAGTAGGGCATTCGACTGCGTTGATCACAACAAATTCTTGGAGATTGTTGTTAAATATGGTTTTGTCGGTCAGTCTCTTAAATGGGCCAGATCGTTTTTAGTCCAAAGAAAACAATATGTTTCACTAGAATATCTTGATGCAGGGAACAATATGAAAAACTTTGTGTCAAGTACGTTAGACATTTCGATTGGAGTCCCTCAGGGCTCTATTCTTGGACCAATATTTTTCCTCTTATACATTAATCGGTTTGATAATGTTCATCCAGATACCCATTTTACAGCATATGCTGATGACGTTTATGCGATAATATCAAGTAATTCAAATATAATTTTGGAAGATAAATGTAACAACTTAATTAGGAATATCAATACATGGTTTAACCAGTACTCACTTTACTTGAATCCTTCCAAAACAACTCTTATTCGTTTTCATCACGCTCAAAAAACTGTAGAAGGATTTCAAGTTAGATTGGGTGACGAGCAACTCGATTTTAGAGGAGAAGTGAAATTTCTTGGAGTTCATTTTGACTCGAACTTAAATTGGAAGGCCCACTGCGAATTTCTCACATCAAAAATGTACTCTCAAAGCTATGTGTTGAGGCAATTAAAAACCATCTTAACAGCTGAACAATTGATACAAGTTTATTTTGCTAATGTGGATTCGAGATTAAGATATGGAGTATGTTTCTGGGGTTGGTCAACGCGCTCTGAAGATGTATTTGTGTCTCAAAAAAGATGCATCCGATCATTAGCAGGCATATCACCAACAGAAAGTTGCAAAAAATATTTTATAACTTTTGAAATTTTAACTGTCCCTTCGTTGTATATATATGAATTGTGCTTACATGTTTTTAAAAATAATGAAAAATTTAAGCGAAATTGTGATATGCATAATTATGATACAAGGACTTGTAATAATTTATATGTAAACTTTAGCAAATCAAAAGCGGATCACCTAATAAAATTGGTCCGCTTCTTTTTAATAATTTACCATGCCACATTACCTCGGTTAAAAATATTAACGCCTTTAAGTTCCTGTTGAAGGAATTTTTGATAAAAAAGTGCTTTTATCGTGTTGATGAATTTTTGAACATAGCAATTTGAGATTAGTTGTAGGTTCGTAGCGAACGAAAAATTGACAATTCCAATACAATTATATATTGTCTGTATGGAAATAAAGGTTATTGATTGATATTGATTGATTGATATTGATTGATAAACATCATTATTATTAAAACTTAAAAATATTTAATGGTACTTAACGATATGTTCCTGTAATTTGGTGGATGGAATAGGGAAAAAATCGTAAAACATGTGTTTTAGAGTAATTAAATTTTCTGTTATTAAGCCACTGAATGATTTTGACAAAATCATGTTCAACAATGTTTTTTAAATCAGCCTAATCACCACCAGAGTCAACACTGACGTATCATCTGCAAGTCTTATTACTTTACCCACAATTGAAATATATCATTAAAATATGTATTGAACAGCAGTATATTTCCCCGAAAGCCAACTTTCCCCAATGTGTTTAACAATAATTTATGGCTTATTGTATCATAGGCTTTCTTTAGATCAATAAAAACATAACGACAAGTATTGTTGTCATCAAGATTCTGGCGTATTTAATTAGCAACGTCGTATATTGCGTCGTATGTAGGCTTCCCCTCGGTAAATCCATATTAGTTTTCACATAAAATTTCATATTTAGTGAGAAACTGATGCATTCGAGCTTATTCAAGTGATTCTCTATATGTGGAGGCTCAACTATTAGATTGCAGACAAATTTATTTTTATTGTGGTCTAATACATTATATTAAATATTCTAAATACTTGAATCGTACCATTCATAATTACCGAACAAGATTCAATCAAAGTTCAATGTGTATTCCACAAACATCAAAAACCATTACACACCGATCTCTGTTTTTCTCGGGACCAGAATTCTATAGCTTCATACCAGAGTCATTAAAAGTAATTAAATCAAATAGATCATTTAAAAGAGAACTAAAAAATTTGTACATATGAAAAATCATTATCAAAATCAGTAATATTTTACTTACACTAACATTGATACTTTTACTGTAGTTATAATTGTTTGGATATTTTTCCTGACATCACCATAATGATTCAAAAAATTATAAAGTATTTACGGTAATTTTTTTTTCATACACTGACTGTTCTTTTAGTTTTTATTTTTAACAAACCCAAACAGAAGTAGAAGCTTTTTTGAATGCTTTATGTTTATTGTGCACAATATTTAATATCTACCTGTATTTTGTGACAATAAACATCATTATTATTAAAACCTAAAAATATTTAATGGTACTTAACGATATGTTCCTGTAATTCGGTGGATGGAATAGGGAAAAAATCGTAAAACATGTGTTTTAGAGTAATTAAATTTTCTGTTATTAAGCCACTGAATGATTTTGACAAAATCATTTTCAACTATGTTTTTTAAATCAGCCTAATCACCACCAGAGTCAACACTGAAGTATCATCTGCAAGTCTTATTACTTTACCCACAATTGAAATATATCATTAAAATATGTATTGAACAGCAGTATATTTCCCCGAAAGCCAACTTTCCCCAATGTGTTTAACAATTATTGTATCATAGGCTTTCTTTAGTTCAATAAAAACATAACGATAAGTATTGTTGTCATCAAGATTCTGGCGTATTTAATTAGCAACGTCGTATACTGTGTCGTATGTAGGCTTCCCCTCGGTAAATCCATATTAGTTTTCACATAACTTTTCTTATTTAGCGAGAAACTGAAGCATTCGAGCAGATAATATTCATTCAAGTATTTTTGCTGTATTAGATACTATAATGTCTCCCTACTTTTTTTCTGTCTTTGCCCTATGTGCGTCGGAGCTGCGATTAATGATGCCTCAAAAACAAACGAAATTTAAAAAAAATATATCGATGCACCATGCCAAAGATATTCCGGAGGAAAAATCTAATAAGATCATATCAAGGTATCGTTATCATAAAAATATATCTTGGATGGTATATATCATATAGGTATATAAAATGTCCTGCACTATATCTCCCAACTCCGTTGTCTCTCTTTGGCGTTTCTGTTAAACGATCCATCCAAACTGAGTTGCTTTGGAAGATATTCCATTAACTGAAATATGTAGTTAAAGTTAGCGCAGTATCGTAATGGTACACCTAACAAGTAAATGCATATTGAAATGCCAGGTTTGGACCCAGATATAGAAAATGCCGACAAGAACTGTATGGGTGTTGATATGAGTTCATCATGCCTCTCATACTTTTTCTGAACACATGTGTGTTCAGTACCTAGGCAAAACTGTATTTTTGATAGCAGTTTATCGCAGTTTGTTCGTTTGTCGAATAATAATGTATTTGAAATGTGTAGACTGGAAAAAGCTCATTGGCATTATCAATATTTTCTGCGGAAGGAAACATCTAACTAGGCGATAAAGTAGCTTTGCATTAGCTTGAATAAGTAGCCTGATTCGCATTTTTCTAATAACCAAAGTTTCGTTAGGAATTGTTTAAACGATTTGTTTAAGCACACTAAGAAGGTTTTCCTCAAGCTGATAGTTTTCCAAGCATAAGCTATTTTTTATTTCAAAAAGTGCAAAACATGCCATTTTCGAGCCCGACAAACAATAAATATGAGAAAACTGGAGAATTTTAATGTTACCAAGATTTATAAATATTCTTCAAACAAAATTCTAAAGCATTTTAGCATTGCTTATACGTATGTAGAGAGATGGCAGCTGTCGGTCTCCCTTATGCGCTCATCCAGAATGTAAATTGAGCCGTCTCTATCTATTAACTCATGAAAACAAATATTCACATCGAGAATAGCTCCTAAATGCCTTAAAAATTTGTTTATCGGTGTTATAAGAGTATTGAAGAAAACAATGATTTAAACAATTTTGACACAATGCTGGGTCTGGAACGCGCACATTAAAAGAGCCTTCTTTTAAATGAGATTATGTAATTGATAAATCAGAATATTTTTCGCAGCAGATGCCTGGGACTAAAAATAATTCTAATTCACTAATTAGCTTTGCTACGAAATTTTAGTATAGGACTTTAGAAGAAATATTCTTCAACTTTTCGTCGTACCAAAACATTTTGGAAAATAGCCACCAAAATACCATAACAACTTCCTCCTCTGCTGTGGTACACTCCCCCTAGCCAATATTCAACAATCGTTGAGATCCAAAAGTATTGTGCTTGAAGTAGTCTGGACAAAGCACCAATTAGGGGACGAGGATAATAGAGAATTTTAAAATGCAAAAAATCGATTGAATCTCTATAAATAGCATGTCGTCTCCCTGCGGCAAATTAAGAGGTTAAAATTTTCCATCTGGATTCATAACGCTAGGGAAAATGGGATAAGAAAATGGAAAAATCCAATACACAGGAGTGGTTTGGGGGATATTTGCGACCTTGTTCTAGGAAAATAGTATTTTCGCTAGAAATGGAATTTCCTTGACAAAACAAGTGCGATGCTTTTACTTCGAGAGCCAATAGGCGTGGAAGGACTGACGATGCAGAGGAAATATACGAAATGTCTAGTATGAGACGATATTTCTCTTGAAGTCTCATTGAACAGCTACATAATTATGGAAGGATTAGCGGAAGATTTATTCTGGCTGTAATATCTCAACCAAAACTTCACAGCGACCTAAAATTTTTGCAGAAGGTATCTCCACCGCACGCATACCCAATCATTCACCAAATTAATCTAGGTCTGATCAACAATCGTACAGCAGAAAAGGCAAAGAAGCTTTTCCTAACTAGTTTAAAGAGTCGTTAGTTTCTCTGCTCGTCGTGAGGTTCTTCTATCTCAGAAAGTATTTATTCTGACAATTCCCTTGGTGTTGTAACCCTAAGGGCTAGCGTATACCAACGGCAGGTAAGAGCACATGGCATACGCAGAGTAAGTTCACGAGGTATGTCTCCTGCGATGCCGCTAAAATCTATCGATATGCTATAGCCAAGTGATTATAAGCAATTCTAGAAAATTCATCCTAGCCTTCAGGTTCCGATACCAGACATACAAGAAAATGCCAAGGGATGTCATGATGTTACAGAATGCTCTCGGATGAAGAGAACTTTCTTCTAGTCGCCAGGTTACAGATAATGTCTCAGAATACCGTGGGGCGTCGCAGCATACCGATACTTCGTGCCCCGGGATCCCACAGCATGCTCTCGTATGCCTAAAGGGAAAATCCTTCCTAGCCTTCTGGCTTCAACACTGTGACAAAATACCGAGGAGTGCCGCGACCTACCGATGCTCCCTCCTGTGGCATCCCACAGCATGCTTTCGTATGTCGAGAGGGAATAATTCTTCCTAGCATTCAGGTTGCAATATAATCAAAAACTGCCGAAGGATGACGCGACACACCGATGATAGCTGCCATGGGAACACACAGCATGCTGTTGGATGCCAAAGAGTTCTTCCTAACCGCCGTGTTATAAAAATTGTAACAAAATACAGGTGGACTCCATGCCATACCGATGCTTCCTGCTACCGACTTCCCATCAGCCAGGTTACAAATATTGCTATAAAATGCCGTGTGATGTCGCAACATACCGATGCTTCCTGTCGCGGGATCCCATAGCATGGTCTCAGAAACTGAGAGAGAGAGCCTTCAGGCTCCAACACTGCCACAAACTATCGAGGAACGTCGCGACAAACCGATGCTCTCTGCTGTGAGATCCTACAGCATGCTCTCGTATATCGAGAGGGAATAACTCTTCCTAGCATTCAGGTTGCAATATAATCACAAACTGCCGAAGGATGACGCGACACACCGATGATAGGTGCCATGGGAACACACAGCATGCTGTTGGATGCCAAAGAGTTATTCCTAACCGCCGTGTTATAAAAATTGTAACAAAATACCGGTGGACTCCATGCCATACCGATGCTTCCTGCTACCGACCTCCCATCAGCCAAGTTACAAATATTGCTATAAAATGCCGTGTGATGTCGCAACATACCGATGCTTCCTGTCGCGGGATCCCATAGCATGGTCTCAGAAACTGAGAGAGAGAGCCTTCAGGCTCCAACACTGCCACAAACTATCGAGGAATGTCGCGACAAGTTGATGCTCCCTGCTGTGGCATCCCTCAGCATGCTTTCGTATGTCGAGAGGGAATAATTCTTCCTAGCATTCAGGTTGCAATATAATCACAAACTGCCGAAGGATGACGCGACACACCGATGATAGCTGCCATGGGAACACACAGCATGCTGTTGGATGCCAAAGAGCTCGTCCTAACCGCCAAATTGTAACAAAATACCAGTGGACTTCATGCCATACCGATGCTTCCTGCTACCGACTTCCCATCAGCCAGGTTACAATTATTGGCATGGGATACCGCAACATACCGATGCTTCCTGTCGCGGGATCCCATAGCATGCACTCAGAAACCGAGAGAGAGCCTTCAGGCTCCAACACTGCCACAAACTATCGAGGAACGTCGCGACAAGTTGATGCTCCCTGCTGTGGCATCCCTCAGCATGCTTTCGTATGTCGAGAGGGAATAATTCTTCCTAGTATTCAGGTTGCAATACAATCATGAACTGCAGAAGGATGTCGCATACAGAGGTTTTCCGTCGTGGAACCCTACCGCATATTTTCAAATGCTAAGATTGGAATTCTTCCTAGAAGTCAGGTTACAAATACCGTCACAAAATGACGAAGGATGTCACGACATACCGACACCTTCTGATGCGGGATCCCGCCGCATGCTCTGAGATGCCGAGAGCGAACAGTTCTTTATGGGGTATACAAGACTATGAAAGTTGTGGTATACTGGAGGCGATATCACGGGATGTCAGCAGATGCTCGTGATGTAGAGAGGTATTATTCTTCCGCTCTTCATGCCGTCTCTCAGTTACTATCCTAAATTCGATTTGCCGCTAATCCAAGAGTTCACGATTCAAGGCCAATATCTTTTTATTCTTCTATGCGAGGGAATTCACCTTTTTCGCATTTCAAGTTAAGCCACACATATTAGTTAGTTAGCGACATGAGCGACAGTGATAAAACGCATGAATAGAGATCCCGTATTGTTGAATTTCGCGGTCATAATACTACGTTTCTCGCAATTCCCGAGGAAACAAAGGCATAGAATATAAATCTTTATAAAATATTCATTCCCATGACGTATCCATAAGGCTACGACCCACTTTATACAACATCGAATGCACCGCGTTCTCTGACGTCATAAATTAAACCTCTGCCGTTCCGCGAAGCGAACGCTTCATGAAAAATTCACTTCGCACCGTTGCGAATCCAGCCCTGTGCTGCATCCCCATACATCCCCGCTGAAATTCAGTCTCGCCTACTTTCAGGGTGGTTTTCAGCATTTCAGTAGAGTTCCTGCAAGCGGCAGGGCATTTCTCGTGCCGGAATTCAAGTCGAAAATGATCGGTGCACGTTAGTGCCGGTTTTTGTGTACCATGGGATGTGGCGAAACGCTCATCAGATGCTTGAATGGAGTGTATATTTTCTATTTGTTGGTAAGCTAACCTCACTTTTCCTGGACGTGATTTGCGTCTCGACAGAATCTAGTTTATGGTTTGGATTGGGTGTTGTTGTTCTATGACATACTTGGTCTATTACAAAACCTTGTTTTTGTGAGAGTATGAGATCAAGAATCGTGTAACAAATCGAATAGGCATAAAAAAGTTCGGTTCATAACTAGGCAGGAGTTTCAAGGAATCTACTTATGTTCTCCAAATCTATTGGATTAATACAGAAATTCATTGTATCACAAACCTAGAAGATAGTTATGGAGCATACTGTAAAATGGACTGTCAACAAGCTAGATCATCCCCTGCGATATATTGCGCCTTAGATATAACTATCTTCATAACTTTCAAAAATTCAAGTATTTGGAGCTACTTGTGTCATCTAAAAATGAAGGTACCTATTACGTAGATGTTGACATTTGAGAAATCAGACAATAGCTGCGTTCTATGTAATTAGCAACTTTGGTGTTGCAGTCGAAGATGTAGAAGATTTTTGTATTGTTTTAAGCTTTTACAAGCGATGAAACTTTATAGTGCTATAGGATACGAACGAGAAATGATAATAATAGAATATAATGATAAACGTGAAAAACACACCCATCTTAGCAGGTTTCGAAGTACCACCCTGTACCATTTCAATTGTTTTACTACAAGGGCAGTACGCAAAAAACTCAATGTGGGCAACAATGTCAGGATAATATTAAAGCCACTTACTTATAACAGCGACATGATCGTATTGTCGGGGCCTATACCTATGCTTAGAAACATGATTTGAGTATCTCCCATATTGTTGTGTTTACCGACCACCATCTTCAGATCCTCATACATTTATAAGAGACATAGATGATCATCTTACTTTTGGATTTCTAACCTAGAAATTTAACCACATTTTTCTGAAAAATTCTGCATACATCAAACGCGATCTCAGATTGTAAACTCCTTCTGATAGCAGTTCTTTGTATGACCAACATGGAAGCTAATGAATCCATTAAATGAAACAAGATATCCAGACAATTATCGTTTGTTTTAAACAGAAAACGTGGGCGTAGATAAATTACTGCATCAAAGTGGCTGGACTGCATATTGGAAATATGAGCAATTAAAACGTTGCAAAATTTATTGGCCTTGACAATGTACAGCCAGCGGTGAATTGCAAAAAATAAACATTGCTTCATTCAGACAATTCATTATGCACAACATAAAAACAACTACGTAGCCAAGCAAACACGGAGGAGTAGCAGCACTTTCACTGTTATTCGAAGCATTGAGACCATCCGTGGAATCTTTGTTTTTAAATAGCATGTCCATCTGGAAAATTATGAATCACAAATTGATAATGGAAGAGAGCAAGGAAGACAGAGGGGAATAATAAATAAATGTCTAGATACCGTCACCAATTACAACCTAGATGACTCCCTCTAGGGGAGTCAAATAGTTATATTAAATAGTTTAATTTGAAATCTGTTTATAGTTACTATATTAACTAGGTTGTATTTTCGTAATATAGCTGTTGTAATAAATAGATTCTAGGCGAAATATCGTGTTGCGACTTATAAGTGCTAGAAGTGGGTGATTGACGTCTGAGACTTTTCGGGAATCTATTCGCTCTGGCTTGATAAAACTCAAATTGCTGAAATGGTTTGGTTGTATCTCTGGGAAGAAGACAGGTTGCAATTATATTTCGAGCTGGGAATTACGTCTCAACATTTAATATTCTCACTTTGTACATAGCGAACTAGCAGGTACGACCGCTCCTTTGTTCCTAGGGTATCGAGATTGGAGAACAACCTGCCTTAAGAGTTTTTGCAGTTAAAAAATCGGAACCACAAGGCGTCTGTCTCTAAGCTTTACATTTTTAGTAGATCCTTGAGGGCTGAGTGTCGACTGAAGGTTAACCAATCCCCAGATTTTAGGCGAATAGTGGCTTTGATTACACTCAAGTGGAGATTCACAGGATTTGCACAGGATTCTAAAATATGCTGAATTTTCAATATTCTCAAAAATTTCAGAACCTTTAGATTTTCCAAAATGTTCAGTTTCTTCAGAATACTCACAATAATCAAAAATTTTAAACAATCTGTTTTCAAGATTTCCGTAATTACCAAAATTTTCCCAAGCTTCATTAGTTTCAAAATTCTCAAAACTATAGAAATTTTCAAATCATACTTTTCAATGATCTCAATTATCAAAATTTTCATAAGTTCCGATTTTTTCAGAATATGCAGCATTTCAAATCTATAAAAAAAATCAGGTTTCCAGAATTTTTAAGACAGAAAATTATGAAAATCTGCACTTGAGGATCATTCAAGGGTGAATTATTACTTATTTAACATCCAACGGCTGACCCACTCTCATTTGGCACTCAGCCCTCAAAAATTGACTGTCAACATGGATCTAAGCTTCTTATTGCAGTCGCGGTGCCCCAGTGTTTTGCTTCCTGCATACGCGATTGCTTCAGTATGAAGAATCAAAGTAAGTCCAGCACTGCTGTGTCCTTTCTGCAAAATTTTAAGCAAACATTAAGTTCAGTACAGTTGTATTCAAGCATCACTTACTCCGATTCAAAACAAAAACGAACATTCTAGTCGCTTGTCGCTCCTTGCCCAGGTATTTATGGCTCGCTGGCCAATAAGAGTGAGCGCATTTGAACATCGCCCACTGGTTTTGTTTTGACGAGCCGTAAATGAGATGTGAATACACTATAAATTTAAACAGAAACTATGTAGGACACGAACGAGAAATAATAATAAAATATAACAATAAACGTGAAAACCACAAACCCATCTTAGAAGGTATCGAAGTACCACCCTGTACCATTTCATTTTTACTACCAGGGCAGTACGGAAACAATTCGATATGGGCAACAATGTCAACAATCCTCCTTTGGCAAGCGATAAGGACGATATGATCAGATTGTCGTGTCCAACGCCCATTTTTAGAAAAAAAACTGTTCTGTTCTGTTTACAGTTACTATATTAACTAGATTGTATTTTCGTAATACAGCTCTTGTAATAAATAAATTATAGGCGAAATATCGTGTTGCGACTTATGAGTGCTAGAAGTGGGTGACTGACGTCTGAGACTTTTCGGGAATCTATTCGCTCTGGCTTGATAAAACTCAAATGGCTGAAATGGTTTGGTTGTATCTCTGGGAAGAAGACTGGTTGTAATTGTATTTCGAACCTAGAATTACGTAGGTATCAACATTTCATATTCTTACTCCAAACATAGCGAACTAGCAGGTACGACCGCTCCTTTGTTCCTCGGGTATCGAGATTGGGGAACAACCTGCCTTAAGAGGTTTTGCAGTTCAAAAAAGGCGTCTGTCTCTAAGCTTTACATTTATAGTAGAACCTTGAGGGCTGAGTGTCGATTGAAGGTTAATCAATCCCCAGATTTTAGGCGAATAGTGCCTCACCTTTGATTACACTCAAGTGGAGATTCAACATTTGCACAGGTTTCTAAAATATCCTGAATTTTCAATATTCTCATAAATTTCAGAACCTTTAGATTTTCAAAAATTTACAATTTCTTCAGAATACTCGCAATATTCAAAAATTTAAAACAATCAGTTTTTAAGGTTTCCGTAATTACCAAAATTTTCCCAAGCTTCATTAGTTTCAAAATTCTCAAAACTTTAGGAATTTTCAAATCATAATTTTCGAAGATCTCAATTATCAAAATTTTCATAAGTTCCAATTTTTTCAGAATTTCAAATCTATAAAAAAATCAGGTTTCCAGAATTTTTAAAACAGAAAATTATGAAAATCTGCACTTGAGGATCATTCAAGGGTGAATTATTACTTATTTAACATCCAACGGCTGACCAACTCTCATTTGGCACTCAGCCCTCAAAAATTGACTGTAAACATGGATCTAAGCTTCTTATTGCAGTCGCGGTGCCTCAGTGTTTTGCTTCCTGCATACGCGATTGCTTCAGTATGAAAAATCAAAGTAAGTCCAGCACTTCTGTGTCCTTTCTGCAAAATTTTAAGCAAACATTAAGTGCAGTATAGTTGTAGTCAAGCATCATTTACTCCGATTCAAAACAAAAACGAACATTCTAGTCGCTTGTCGCTCCTTGCCCAGGCATTTATGGCTCGCTGGCCAATAAGAGTGAGCGCATTTGAACGTCGCCCACTGGTTTTGTTTTGACGAGGCGTAAATGAGATGTGAATATACTATAAATTTAAACAGAAACTATGTAGGATACGAACGAGAAATAATAATAATAGAATATAACAATAAACGTGAAAACCACAAACCCATCTTAGAAGGTATCGAAGTACCACCCTGTACCATTTAATTTTTACTACCAGAGCAGTACGGAAACAATTCGATATGGGCAACAATGTCAGGGTAATATTAAAGCCACTTACTTGGTGACGAAACGACAACGAGTAATCCTCCTTTGGCAAGCGATCAGGATGATATGATCAGATTGTCGTGTCCAACGCCCATTTTTAGAAACGTATTCAACTGACTCATGACATGACATGCACAAATCTACTATTTACCATTACATTAGTCTACCCCAACTACTAGTGTGGATACGTCACACAAAATGAATCATGGGATCGTCACACAGACTGATCCTGACCGTCACACAGACTGATCATTCATTCGTCACACAGACAGACTAGGAGTCGTTACACAGACTAACTCTTTGGTCGGTAGGTGTGCCGAGTTTGATTGTTACAAAAAAGACAGTCCAGGAAACGGGATATCACGTTGCCATGATAATACCCCAAAGTTCCGACGTTACCCCTGAATCAGAGATAACCGAGCAATATGACTATCACTAAAGTAACAATCCCTTCACACATCCTGCCATGAGATACATTCAGACTCCAGGGATTGCCAAGAGAAGATAGTTGAGCGGTCATTCAGGTCCAAAGGCCACCGTGTCAATATCTCAAGCGCTCCAAAGTTTCCCATGGTAGAGGAAACCCAGCAGTAATTAACATAACTAGCTCAACCCAGCAAACGGGCCTCGAAAATCCCATAACAACCCCCAGAACGTGGAGGCGTCCCATCTGCGGATATTCAATAACAAGTCGTAAGCCATAAATTAAATCATGAAGGTAAAAAGTATAGCATCTTTATAAACATGGCTTAAGACATTCATGATCGATCATGAATACAATAGTATTATGGATATCAATCCTTGCAGTATAGTAGAATAAAGGAAAACACTGCATCCAATAGCACATCAAAACTGTAATTAGGTCCACAATGTGCACTACTTGGTCTGAGAAGCGATCTCTTCCATGCACTATTTGAACTGTGATGCGTGCCACGCCCGCGTTTTTAAGAAAGTTTATCCTGGGAACTAGTACCTAGAGAATGAATGGAATGTATAACATAAAGAGGCGTAAGGGCCATCGTGTTGAATGGCACAAGCAGTCTTGTGAACCTTCTGGAAACATTTTGTGTGCTACAGGGTTGAACTGGCATGCAAAAATGTGTTTGAGATATTTCGTAAGTTTATACATTGACGAAAATATCGTCCCCCTAGGATCTGGCTTCTTCCTCGCGTTCGTATCACCCTGTAAGAGGATGCCGTGGAAGCAAGGACATGGTGTCGCGGTGTCATATCCAGCTTCCATGTTGTCACCTCCAGGCGATTAATATCCAGCCAACCAGAGAGTAATGCTTAATCAATACGGCATCATCATTTTCGCCGCAGCCTGACCTCAAACCAGAACAATGACTCGCTTGAACAAGACATCGCAATCAAATAGAGTGCTGAATCAGAACAAAGTCGTGGAAAATGACCAATGAAATACGTATGTAATGCGCTTCTTGAGAACATGATATAAGTTTTGTGTTATAACAACTAACTACAATGCAGCTAGTTTACATTTCTTTGGCTAGCCCAAATGAGCCGTTCAAAGCCAGGATGGTCCAAGTCCAAATTTTCATATATCGAGGTTCAATGTGTATACTGTTCTTTGTCTGGGGGAGTTTTGAAAAATGTATCTTTTCGTTTTGCACACATATGGCACCAGTCTGTTTTTATATGTCAATGGAAAGCTGTAACCGTTATGAGGCAGAATGGGACAAGTGTGACTTGACCCACTCTGGTTTTCAATAGTAGTGTCAAGCGGGCAAAAAAATAGCATCAAGTACGTGCCAGAAGACTGGTATAACAATAAGAACAAGCAGACCCAGGAAACCCTTTTACGTCTGTGAGATGGAACGGTCTGATTTTTTCTCATCAACAACATTAGAGGAAGCTGTAACAAGACGAAAGAAAAATGGTACTAATGCCATTGTATCATGGCTCCAGATCCAGTGGCTACACTTTGAGAAAAAAGAACCTTACAATTTTTTTTATAAAGAAACTTTGAATGAAGAGTTTCCATATGATTTTATAAATTTACTACCAAATCGAAAGGGCGCACCTAAAAACTTCAAAAATATAAACCCACATCCATTGTATGAATCCCCTCTTCCTGTCAACGACAAAAAGAAGAAAAACATGGAAGAGCTTCTCCAATTCATACTACCAGTTCATCACAGTTTTTTCAAGAATCTGAAGACAGATGCAACTTTGCCAGATACCGGACCACTGCTTGTTACTGAAGAAGAAGAAGGAGAAGGCGAACAGACTCGAGCATTTCCAGAAATTCCATAAGGTCGCGTCAGTACAGTACAGTTTTTGAGTAGAAAATATACATTATTTTTTACTGTATGGAGATTGATTTCTGTCGTTTTGTAATAAAATTATCAATTCACATAATGTTGTGTAACTCTACTTTAATACTCTACTTTACTATAATCGTTATACAAGTATGAAACCAAAGGTAAGAACCGTTTTAGGGCAGAGTGGGCTAAAGCTTAAACATATGAAAAAATACACATGAACACAAAATGTTCATGTATTTTATAATAAGATAGTTAAATTGATTCTACCTTTAAGGGTATTTTGATTTCTTACTCCAGTTTTATTATTCTACATTTATCAGCTACATCTAAACTTTAAAGCCTTAAATCTTGGAAACGTCTTTTTGTGACTTGGACCATCCTGGCTTTCAATGGCTCAAATACAGCTGCGAATACAAATAAATTATGGAGATAGAACGTAGATAGAAAATCCCGTTGCATTCATAAACAAATGTTTTTTGTATGCAAATGAACTGTTCTAAATAAAAGCGTTTTTAGCAATTACAAAATGGATCTGTGGCGTACAAAAAAAAATATGGGGAATTACATTACTAGATAATCAGCTCATTCACCGTAATGGCTACTCCTGAAAAAGACAATAATATAGACATGGGATGAAGTAAAACCTGGAACAATATGAAAATAAACATTTTTTTAAGCAAAACTACGTTTGAAAAAACAGGACCAAAAAACAGCGAAAGCGTAAACAGTTGAAGAAAATTAATAATCAATTTTCAAGTTCCGCCCTGTCTTTTGTTTTTGTCCTAAATACTATAGAAATTGTTCGATTCAGAAACACAAATTTGCATGTTTCTTCAACAATTTGTAACATTTGGGGCTGTCTACGTCTACTACTGTGTCCATCTCGAAGGCCGTTGGACGATATAAGCAAACCTAGCCAGCTCGGGATGGAAACATCCAGGAAAACGATCTGAATACACTCGCGAAGTATCACGAAAATTCCGAAAGCACTCATCGTAAACTAAACTGATATCCTTGTTGTTGCTATAGAAATGTGCCAATCTCGGTTTTTCGAATTCTTTTTTAAATAAACAGCTAGGTTAACTTGCACTCCACGCGGCACTTTTTTGGATATTGACACACGTAGCACCTTTTCACGCTAGGTGCTGGGCTGGACTGGCCCATTTAGATATTTTAAGAACTTAAAAGCTCTTTTATCTTAAAGAGACTCTTACAATGCCAATTCACAACACGTCATTTTTCCGTAACTGCTTCACATACAACGCTGTTTTTCATTATAACGAAATTCCACAAACCTTAGAATTGTTAACTTATGATGCATTTAAAAAACATTTTGGATAAATATTCTCTATGATGTGTTCAAATTTACCTCCCATTTCATATACTTGGATACTTAATATATTTTACATTTTCATTCAAGACATTTTTATGCAAAGCATTTTTATATTATTTATTTTTATATGGCCATGTTTTGTCTCATTATTGTAACATTAAAATATTTTCTTTTGTGTTTTGCAGATTTGTTTTGGAGTTAAGTGGCAGAATACAACTATGCTAAACTTCACCCTGATAAATATAAAAATAAATTAAAAGGCAACCTATATTTCTAATTATAATCACATAACTAAAGACGATTACTATTATGAGGCTCCGGGTATGCAGTGCTCGTGGTAACATACTGCATATACAGGGTGTTTCAGTTTATTGTTGCATAACTTTAAGATTCGATAGAACTTTTAAAATTAATGCATAAAGTTTATATAAACATGTGTCGAAAAATGCGTGGCTTCCGAAATACAGGGTGTTTAAATTTACTTTCTAAAATAGTTTTTTTTAAATATTTCGAACAATATTTGATGTATGTATAACAGTGAAAATTGGTATTCAAGGATTTTTTGGTACGACAAAACGAACCATGGGCATGGTTTTACTGTAGCCGCTAGAGGGCACTCTCTACTGTACCTGTAGTGTATTAAAATGACCGAAATTTTTTCTTAGTGCAATTTTTTGCTTTTTGAATAAAACACCTGACTCTTCGCACTTTTCAACATAAAAAAGCTCTCTTGTGAATTTTCGTTATAGTTAGCCGTTTTTGAGATATTTCGACTTTTAAGGTGCGGTGCATTTTTAATTATTTATGATAAAATAACGTTAAAAAGTCAGTATTTCGATAATTTTTAGAAGTAGGCTGTGCCTGCAAATATTTTTGAAATTGAAAGCAGAACAAGGTTAAACGTCAATTAGTTGACAGTTAGTTTTGTTGTCTGTTGAAACCTGAACCTTTTTTTTGCAATTGTGAATGCACGAAATTTAGTTTCTTTTACCTGTTTTTTCTTTTTGTAACTTTTATAAAAATGGCATTTTTATTCTCCAATCAAGAGTTAGCGGATATTCATTTTGTGTATGGCTTTGTAAATGGAAACGCATCAGAAGCAGCCAGAGAATACGCACGAAGATTTCCAAACAGACGACATCCAACTCGCTCAGTATTTGTAAGAGTACATCGCCAAACAATTGAAAATAGTTTTGGAAATCTCCAAAGAAATCAAAACATAAATGTTCGTCAGCGCAGATTTCCCGTATGATTCTGCGTGAGTTTTATAGAGATCCGACCACAAGTGTTAGGAGAGTTTCTGGTGCCTTGGGAATTTCAGCAAGCCATGTTCACCGTGTTCTTAGAAATGACCATAGATGTCCTTACCATTTGAAACCTGTGCAAGGACTACAGCCAGGGGACGGAGAACAAAGAATCACATTGTGTTAGTGGATTCTTGATAGAACTGATAATAATAGGGAGTTTTTAAGCAACGTTTTATGGACCGATGAGTCATGCTTCACTAGACGTGGAGTGGTAAATTTTCATAATCAACCTATTTGGTCTCATGAAAATCCGCATGCAGTTCGGGAAAGAAATTTTCAGCGTGAACGTGTGGATTGGTATCTACCGTAATCGACTATTTGGACCCTACCTTTTGCCTGCAAGGTTAAATGCTGCGACCCTCTTGGAATTTTTAAAGGCTGAACATGCAAATATATAGGTTGATGTTATGTTAGATTTAAGAAGATTGGCCTGGTTCCAGCTTGATGGTTGTCCAGCTCATTATTCGAGAATAGTTAGAAACTGGCTGGACGAAAATTATCCAGAAAGATGGATCTGCCGTGGAGGACCAGTCGCCTGGCCTCCACGATCCCCTGACCTAAATCCATTAGAGTTCTTTGTGTGGGGATTTCTAAAAGAAAAAGTGTACCAGACTCCCGTAACCACAAGAGATATGCTAATAGACAGAATCAGGGATGTATGTGATGAAATAAGGCCTTATACCACGTTCGATCATTCGTAGATATGAATTGTGTATTGAACAATTGGGTTTACATTTCGAGCAACTACTTTAGATTTTGTATGTTTGTCCTAACTATCCAATAGCATTTTACTTGTAAATAATTAATTTAATTTGTTAAAAATAATATTGGAAAATTAAACAAATTAATATTCTGTTTTTTTGTGTATATTTGGAGTTAGGAATTATTGCTGTGTTTAAAAACACAATCTAAACGATCATCTTAATTACTTGTGATGCCCAAATCGATAATGTAAAAAAAATGTTATTTTCCCACAAATAATTAAGAATGCATCGAACCTTAAAAATCGAAATATCTCAAAAACGGCTAACTACAACGAAAACTCACAGGAGAGCTTTATTATGCAGAAAAGTGCAAAGAACCAGTCTTTTTATTCAAAAAGCAAAAAATTACACTAAGAAAAAATTTTTGGTCATTTTAATACACTACAGGTAGCCACGCATTTTTCGACCCAGGTTTATATAGACTTTATGCATTAATTTTAAAAGTTCTATCGAATCTCAAAGTTATGCAACAATAAACTGAAACACCTGTATATTAATACGCCCTTTTCAACCCAAAAATATGTCTATATCTCCATGTCTGTTAACCTTAATCGATTCATCTTATTTTATAGGTTGCTGGAATCGGCTTGGCAGTTTACGGTGGTATCACTACGTATCTGATCCTTCTCACTAACAGTCAGCAGGTTATCGCTGAGTACGGAACTGTTATACCCTCGGTGCTGACGGTGATACTAGGCACGTTCCTCATCATCTTCATCTGTTTGGGCTGCTGCGGCATATGCAGGGAGTCCAAGGGATGTTTGGAAACGGTAATAATCTGTACAGTAAACATATTTCTATAGCAACCAATAATTAAAGAAATAACTAATAAATCCGAACACCCAGTTTAAATGGTTTTATTTTAATAAAAGTTGGTGAATTTATTTATCTTACTGTAAATAATAAGTGAACAAATTTTTAGCCTCATCAGTTGGACATTCCGGTTTTTATACTGCTTTTTTTAATTCACTAACGCTCTAAAAATGAATATTTCAGCCGCAGTAAAGAATCAACGTTGGCGGATTTTGGTTCTTGACATCCTTTACGATCGGTTACGATGCCTAGAGTACGGAGACCTGTACGATTTCGTCAACTTAGTGAGTTTGATAGGGGCCGTATAGTGGGACTTCGGGAAGCTGGACTTTCTTTTCGGGCAATTGCAGTTAGAGTGCAAAGAAGTGTAGACACTGTGGTTAGGTGTTGTCAGGCATGGCTTCGAGAAGGCCGTACGCAAAGAGCAAGGGGCACTGGACGCCGCCGTAGAACAACAGACCGTGAAGATCGCCGCCTAAGATTATTGGCCTTAAGGGACCGTTTCTCCACTACCAGGTCCATTGCAAATGAATGGTTTGCAGAACACGGAAGACCTATTGGCACGCGAAGTGTTTACCGACGAATGAGAAGTTTTGGCTTGTTTTCATACCGGCCACACTGGGTCCTCCCTTTAACTAGAGAACACCGACGTAATCGCCTTGAGTGGTGCAGACAACGGTCACTCTGGGATCAGGAATGGAACAGTATTGTCTTTAGTGACGAGTATCGATTTTGTTTAGGCATGCACAATGGTCGTGCTAGGGTTAGAAGGCGACGTGGTGAAAGGAGGAATCCACAGTTTTTTGTTCAAAGACATGTTCATCACACTGTTGGAGTTATGGTTTGTGGTGCTATAGCTTATGGTTCCAGGTCACCTTTAATCCTCATCAGAGGTAACATGAACGCGCAGCGTTATATCCACGAAGTTCTAGAACCCCATCTTTTACCCTATCTTGACACCCTGGCAGATCCAACTTTCCAACAAGATAATGCCCGACCACATGTTGCAAGAGTCACAATAGACTTCTTTCAACATAATGATGTCACATTGTGACCATGGCCACCAAGATCTCCCGACTTATCCCCAATTGAGCACGTGTGGGATATGATGGGTAGGAGATTGCTCAATTTGCAACGTCCTCCTCAGACTCTAGAAGCACTTCGAGAGGAGTTGGTGGTTGCCTGGAACGAGATACCACAGGAGGACACTGACCACCTCATCAGAAGCATTCCCAGGCGCGTTGGAGAATGCGTAGCACATCAGGGTGCATCCACACATTATTAAAGGTCAAAGGGCTTCAAAATAGTGCAATCATTTTGAAATTTTTATCATTTACTTATTATGCTTCATTAAGTACTTATACAAAATTTTATTAAAATAAAACCATTTAAACTGGGTGTTCGGATTTATATGTCACTTAGTATATAATCCGTACTTCGTTAATCGTAAGATACAGGGCGATGCACGTTTCTGCGCCAGCCACGGCACTGCCTGGGAATATACCATAACATGAATATTCGCCATATAATGTTGTGGTGAGATTACTTATTTACTCCCAATACTGTTTTGAGTATCAATCTGTAGTAGTAGAACGAATTTAAGTTTATTATGCAAATTTTCATCTGGTAAATAACAAAATTTTCCTAAAACGAATGCTCTCACATAAACTTTGAAAGAGACACATCTATGAAGAATTAAGTGCATCAGATCAGAAGTCTCCTTTTTAGAAAATATTTCTCATTCATCTTCTGTAAAGAGTAATATTTTATATTGGAAATTATACTTCTAATGACCCTTTTTATATAAATTTCTTGTAATTAATTGGAATTTTGGATCTAAACAAATATAGTTTCCCGCTATAATGTTGCCGACATTTTGGATAAAATTTATTTATCTCTCACTTCAATTCTATTACTTAAGCTGTTAATTAATGTATACGCAGAGGTAGTGGTTTAAACGTTTTTTTCTAGAGCCCTGAAAAATAATTCGGCAACATCATAACCAGAAACTCCGTTTCTTTAGACCCAAAATTCCAATTAATTGCAAATAGTTTTATATTAGACAAAAATACCCCTGATTTGCGTAATAATTGTAAAGTTTGGTTTGAAGCAAGTTGTTCAAGGGGTATTTGAAGCATGGATGTATAAAATGAGTACACCAATTTGGTGAAGAGTGCTTTGTGGATTCGAACCTGCGTTCTGTCTTTATACCACTGCACTTGACACTGACAAATGTCAAGCTGACGATGGCAGTTCATCAAATTTGTTATACACAATTAGAATAATCTCGGAAACTACACAAGATACAATGCTGAAACTGGAAATAATATAATAATAATAATTTTTCAGACGGTCAGTTCTCTACAAATGGTTGATATTTGTCTACCATTTTTTCGTTTTCTTGAGTTTATGTTCCAACTCGTAGTTGCTTTAATCGTAAAGAAACTGGCTAAGACAGTCTGAAACATTATTGTCTTCAGTTTGCGTGCTAACTTTATAAACAGTTCAGTGCATTTCAGTATGAAATCTTTTTTTTCATAAACTCTAAGCCTCATCTGTGACCGTGTAAAGATATCAGCTCGGAGTTTGTATTCATAAGGGTATGAAGAAACCGTGAAAAAAAATTGTTTAGAAGGAAAAAACGTAACCCTTCGTTTTTCGCATAAAATAATATTCATCTTTCGAAATGGTTTGTGATTCGTATCGGCAAGATACTCACGTATTTTGCTATAACATGCCTTTTGAACGAGCCCTGTGTATTGCTCAGTAAACTAGTAGTGATGACCGGAAGACAGGAGTTTTGGGATGAGCCGCTAGAAACTTACAAAAACTGTTTGAAAAATCTACTCAAATTTTGTAGTGGTTATTTAGATGTATGAAGTTTACGGATTCGAAGAATTTCAAGTATCTGCGTGAAATTATCGTCGCATTACCAAGTGACAAAATCTGTATTTTGCCTAGGTTTTCGGCCATAGCCTTTCTGCTATTATTCTGATCTTTATATATATATATACAGGGTGTCCGCAAAGTTGGGGTTTACACGACGTGTAGATCTTGAAAACATAAGCAATTTTTCTTAGTACCATATACACCAATGTCTTAAGAGAACCGAGATAAAGGGCTCTGCAACATCAAAAATATCTGAATACCGTCCTGTAGCCGCGACTCGCTACATCCCCAACTGGTACTAGGACACTAGCTCAACCCGACGACAGAACTGGGTCGGGGGTCGGGGTCAGTGTGTCAGGTCAGTATGCAACCTTCAACCGACGGTTACGGTCACCCGTGTAGAGGTAAACGAACGCCTATAATCGATTGCGTTTCAAAAAACAACAAGCACTAGAGACGTGGCTAGAGAAGTGCAAGTATCAAAAACTAAAGTGTGGGAAACGCTGCATGAAGAGGGGCTGTATCCGTTTCACGTCCAACGTGTACAAGCCCTTCAACCTGACGATTTTCCAGCAAGAGTGCGGTTTTGTGAGTGGTTGTTGCATCAACATGACAATAATCCGGACTTTTTGAAGTGCATATTGGTGACAGACGAATCTACGTTCACGCGTAATGGGGTGAATAACTTTCGCAACACTCATGTTTGGTCAGTAGAAAATCCGCACGCTGTCCGTCGGGCACATTTCCAAAAAACATTTTCGGTGAATCTTTGGGCTGGCATGGTGAACGGTATGCTCATTGGACTATTTATTCTCCCAAATCGATTGGACGGGATGCAATACCTAGACTTTTTACGCAACATTTTACCTTCCTTGTTAGAAGATGTGCCATTAAGTGTAAGACAATCAATGTGGTTTCTGCACGATGGTCATATTTGTTACCTCTGTTCGTGGTCTACTGGTCTGCACCACCGCCGGCATCTGCTCGGTAGCGCATCAGCTGATTTCATTTTCTGTTGGAGCGGTATGATTTCGGGCAGAGACGTACTTAGCCCTTCTTGTCAACTGGAGAGTGAGTACTTTTTTCTTTATTTTTTTTTTACTTGGTCGCCCTCGTTTCACTACACATTACCTTTGTTATTTCAAGGACAGTTGTTTCTGAAACGCAAAACCCCAACTTTGCGGACACCCATATATATATACCTAAAAATCTCATTTGAAGAAGTTTTTCGTTCCTGTCAACAATTTCGATTGAATCCCAAAAAGCACGTTCTCTCTTTCTTTGTTGTCGAATAAAAAGTTTTCCTACACAAATTGATGTACCCATTTTATGCGTCCATGTTTTAAATACCCCCTTGAACAACTTGCATCAATAAAATCAAACTTTACAATTATTACGGGGAAATTTGCTGATATTTTTAAGCTAAAGATTATAATGATTCGGTTTCTATATTGTTAGTGTTAATTGAGTCATACAAATTTTTGGTTATGCAATTTTTTTATGTGCGAAAGTCGGTGCTTTTATCCGCTCCGTAGAGAATAGTTTCGTGATTTCGAGAATTGAATTTCAACACCTAGCTTGTCGATAACCACCATAGTTACACGAACTTTTCATGTCACTTTTCAACAATATGCGATATGTTTCAATATACTCTTGTGCAATGAGATTTTAAACGAAAAAAAGCCGCTTTAGAATTTTGAGTGTTACGACAAGGTCATAGTCCCCGTGACGCAACTAGGACTCATATATTCCAAGTGATTGATGGTTGGTGGTATATGGGATCACATAATATCACCTCACATCTTTTAAACTGGGCTGATTTTGTTTAATCTTTTTTCAGTACTCAGCATTTCTGTTACTACTAGCGCTAGCTCATCTAGCAATAGGAGGATACTGCGTGTACACCTATCAGAACTCCACCGAGTACACGTCCAGTTTACGCCTTCAGATGGCGCTGGACGTAATGAAAAATGTCGAAAACTATAAAAGTAATCCTGGTGCGATGGATGGCGTACAGTTTTGGGTAAGTAATGATTAAAATGCTTGTTTCAAATTCTTATAACAAGCTGAATAGTATCTGTTTGCGTTCCATCATCATAACCAGCCGTATACAATCTTGTTTCATTGGATATCAAACAAGCAAGTATGGCTCTACTAAAAAACTCCTATTGTATACTAGGGAACCGAAAAGGAATAGAGCAGCGAGACATATCGCACGCCCATGCTAAGGCAGCATCTTCTTAAATAGGCGTGCGATGTGTTTTAATTCGTTCTTCCTTTTCGGTTCCCAGGTACAGTGCGCGGAGAGGCGATACTGATCCTTACGTCGGTACCAGGAATATCAATGTTTCACGGCGTCTCTAAATGACAGCCCGCTTCGATAAAACAGACAAGTGGGGGGGGGGGTTGACAGGGGAGCACTAACTGCTGATCTTTATTTTTTTCACACCGAAACAGTCGTGCAGACAAATAAGCGGTCGCACTGGCCAGTTCTGGATGTACGAAGTTCGACACGGTTAGGTTGGGGCGTCGAGGTCAGGCGGGTCTATCTAGCAGGGCCATCGCGCAGTGGCATCTTGGAGGAGTGCTCTGAGGAGCAAAGCCCTTTGGCGTAGCGGTAGACGAGAGCTAGGTGACTGCATACAACGTTGTTTCGTGTTCTTTAAGTGTATCAGTGGAGACACACAACTAACTGGGCTTAAGCTGCTGGAGGACTTTAGAAGCGCTTTTTAGAGAACTGCTAGAAAATGCAATTGCATAGAGCGAATGTATCTAAATGCATCTGTCAAAAATCATTCAACAGCTTTGGCGCTGTACAGTCATTAGACGCAGACCAGGAAGACTAGATATAGGAGGGTAAACTAAAAGAATGGGGTAAAGCCAAAATTGTCGAAAAAAAAGCAGGGCTACAGTGATTGCGTCAGAAATGTATTACAAGTTCTGCATGTGAGGCATCTCGCTCTCTCTCCCTCTGTCACGTGCATGTATATATAGTTTTTTTCACGGTTTTTGGTGGTAACGTCGCATTGTCATAGGAAATAAGTAAACAGAATCAGCATGTGCGTACTTTAACTTCTTTAAGAGGAATTGCACACAGCTGCTACTTTCTCTTGCATGCACTCATCAAATGGATGATGGAGGAACGTTTTCGCTCACTTTCTGCAAATACCTCTCAGTACAGTCTGTTGACATTATAGTTGTATCTCCAGACTCTACTATATTTTATATCGAGGATCATCATCGGAAAACACAAATTAAATGCTCATGTCAAGCAAAGTGAAATACTGCCAAAAACAAACATAGAGGTAGAATACTTACACGTTGACAAGAAAATGTTCAAGGCGGTGTGGTGAGATAAAACAAAAACATGTGTCTTTGACGTCACACAGACAAACTTATGCGTTTAAAAGAAAAAAATTAAAAGACGTAAAATCAATATACAGAAAGATTTACTAGGTGGTAAAAATAGTTACATTTCTGTCAGATAGAAGTTGGCAGTTTGAGTGCAGGTCAACGGCTGGCGATAAATATTTGCTAACAAAATTTAAAACAAAGCCAAGTTCAATGTATACAGGGTGGGCATCGAAAACGAAACAGACGCATTTACTGGCAGCTCAGTTTTTTTAAAACGCTCAGACCCGTCGATTTTGTTTTCGAGGGGAACACAAGTTTGACAAAAAATCACATTAGCACGTGCAGCCCCCTAAGCGGGGGTGACACCACCCACAAGATCTTAAACGGAAAGGGGGGTCGAGTGATTTATTTTAAAGGTCTTTAAATTCCCTTTATAATGATATAAAATGAATGTACTTCAGTTCAGTAGTTTTGAAGATTTATTGATTTAACGCTTAAATAAAACTGATACTCGTACATCATCATTAGTGGATATCAATACATTTGGCAGCAAAGTAATTTAAAAATGAAGAATGAACTGACCCGTTAGGCAAGTAAATGTTAAAAATGGCCACCATGACTCTCCATGCAATAATAAAGATTCTGGTCAAAACGTTGCCGCACGCTTTGAAATATTTGAGGAGTAATTTGAAGGCACTCATTCACAATTCTTTGTCGCAGGTCTTCTAATGATGTTGGCTGAGTAGCATAGATTTTGTTTTTTAAATGACCCCACATAAAGAAATCCAAAGGTGTTAAATCTGGCGATCTGGAGGGCCATTCAATGGCACCTCTTCTACCAATCCATCGATCTGGAAACTTCTGATCTAAATATTGTCGAAAGCGTAATGCGTAATGTGGTGGGGCACCATCCTGTTGGAACATCAACCTATTCTCAATGAACCGCCGATCATTCTGATTTTCAATTATGGCTGTAAATGCAGGATCTATGGCGTCTTCCAGTAATTCCAAATACATTTCACCGGTCAAATTTCCAAGTAAGAAAAAAGGACCAACTAAATGATCGCCAAAAATACCAGCCCAAACATTTAATTTTTGTGGTTGCTGTGTATGAACCTCATGATATATTCTGGGATTAGAATCGGACCAATATCGGCAGTTATGACGATTTACTACGCCATTTAAGAAAAAGCAACATTCGTCAGAAAAGCAAGTGTTGAATAGAAAATGTTCATCGTTTATAATTCGTTCACTCATATCTTCACTAAATTGTGATCGCAGATCAAAATCGTCTTCATTAAGTTCTTGTACCAGGTGAATTTTATATGGATGAAAACTATGAGCCTTTATAATCCGTTGGACAGTACGTCGACTAACACCACACACAGTCTCCAATTTGCGGGTACTTAACGTAGGATCTACATAAACTTGCCCTAAAACCCCCACTTCTATTGCTTCGTTCCTTAGGGGATTTTCAATGTTGCGTTTTTTATTTGCGACTGACCCAGTTTCCCGAAATTTAGCTACAAGTTCTAGAACATATTTTCGATACACGTTACTGTGCTTATGTCTCTCATTAAATATCTGTGCTGTTCTATTAGCGCACTGATTATTTCCGAAAAATATTTCGATAATTTCAACTCTTTCTGGTGTGGAATATACCATGGTTAATTTATGTAATAAAGCGTTACAAGTTATTTTAGCAACAAAGTTTGGTCAAATCAATCGCAAACTATGTACTAAATTCCTATTTAAAATAAGTACGAGATATTTCCTTATCTTTCTTCAAGATATAACTCTTTTGCCACAAAAAAACGCTCCAATAGCCATTTTCAACAACAAAATGATAGTAGTGAAGAAAAGCATTTACTTATTAGGTAAATTCTTTTAGTCAGATTTCTTCTGAAAGTAGTACAAACTAATCTGATGTACCTATTAAAGTCTACTTTAAGCTTTAAATCAATAAACCTTCAAAACTACTGAACTGAATCTCATGTATTTTACATCATTATAAAGGGAATTGAAAGACCTTTAAAATAACGTATCACTCGACCCCTCTTTCCATTTAAGATTTTAGGGTTGGTGTCACCCCCGCCCATGGGGCTGCACCTGTTAACGTGATTTTTTGCCAAACTTGTGTCCCCCTCGAAAACAAAATCGACGGGTCTGAGCGTTTTTCCAAAAGAAACTGAGCTGCCAGTAAATGCGTCTGTTTCGTTTCCGATGCGCCACCCTGTATATATATATAAACAACATTATTATCGTTTTACATTGAGAGCGTGCTATTGGTGAAAGACTGTAACAGCTGCGTTCTTTTTAGTAAATTTCTGTAGATACTTCAAAGGTTATACGTATCAGTTCTACGATTTATACTGGCAGTGTCTTTCTTTATATATCATTTCAAGGATTTTTCTCTATAAATATTTCGGCTCTTTGATTAGAATTTAAGTTACCCGAATACCAATAATTTATAACTGAAATTTAGGAATACAAACCGGTGTAGCTTTACTATGACCTGCCAAAAACCGTGAAAAAACCGACAGTAGTGGCTTCATACTGGAGGTTAACCTCCTATGTCTAGTCTTCATGACGCAGACATCATTTTGTTTTTCAGTTCACTTGCTGCGGAGCCAACGGTCCTAGTGATTACAACCGGTTAGGCTTACGCGATCTGCCCCACGACAATGCTTATCCAGGATCCTGCTGTACCAATGGTAAAATTTGCAGCAGGGACGCTGGAGATCTGCATACTACTGGCTGTGCTGAGTTAGTTTATGAATTTACACAAGTTACCAATATTTTTTTGGGATATTTGTCACTTGCTGTCGGAGCTACCGAGGTAAGCAGTTAGATAGATTCGATTTAACACTGTCCAGGAAACCATTACGAGGGATGTCTTTTAAGTTTTGCATATGGAATTAATACAACACGGCAGGTAGCTTTAAGTGACTTTATTAGTTTTCGAATTATTCTCCACGAAGATTAGTACACCAATTTTCGAAGCACTTATTCCACTCGTTTGCTGGCAGATCAAAAACGGCATTTCTGAATCCGTCAACTGCTTCTTCCGGTGACTGGAACCTTTGACCACGCAGTCTTTTTTTAATTTTCGGGAAAGTAAAGAAATCGTTAGGACTTAGATCGGGACTATATGGAGAATGGACCAATAATTCCACGTTTTCTTCCGTTAAATACTGCCTTGTTTTTTGAGCTGTGTGCGAGCTTGCATTGTTTTGGTGGAGGATGATTCTTTTTTCGGGGTTGATTTTTCGAAGCTCGGTGATTGTTGGTTTTTCTTCACCTTGGATCACCCAAACAGCCAACTGTCGTTTATTTTCTGGTTCATAACAGTAAGTCCACGATTCATCACAATGCTGTATACATTTTTTGAGTTTCCGGAATTGAAGCGGTCAAGCGTTTTTTGACACCAATTAACCCTGGCTGCTTTCTGCTCTTCAGTCAACAGGTGGGGTATCCAACGAGAAACTAGTTTTATTACTCCTAATTCTTCATGTAAAATTTTTTTAATTGAAGTTTTTGAGGTCTTCAAGGACGCCTCAATCTCGCGATATGTCACATGTCTATCTTCAATTATGAGTTTGCGCACAGCATCGACGTTTTCCTGGGTGACTGCCGTTTTTGGTGCACCTACCCTGGAATCGTCGCTAAGACTCACCCGTCCACGTTTGAGTTCTTCATACCAATGGAAAATTGTCGACTGATGTGGCGCTTCGTTGCCGAAAACAGACAGTAACTCAGCAAGGCATTCTTGTTGCGATAATTGTCTCTGAAAGTTGTTCCATTTTTCTAATGACTTAGTGACACTTAAAAATTCACTGTAGTGAGAACACTGCACGTATTGTTGTGAAACTTTGAATTTAAGTTTACTAAAGAGTGAGGTTAAGATTCAGTACTGACGTTCGATCCGCGCGGCCTACTATGTGTCTATATGCAAAAATTAAAAGACATCCCTCGTATCAGACCTAAAAACTAAAAAAAAAAAAATGCATTCTACTACACGTCGTAGGTGATCGCAGGATTTTTAACCTGTCGGAATAACGTGCGTTGTTTTTCCGATGACTTCTCAATTTCAATTGCTACTGCAGCCATGATTTTGATGGGGTTTTGGATGCGATATGGTATAAAGTGTTACTTCTTAAAAGAAATTGTTGGTTAGCGTTCCGCAGGCTTCAACAACTCCTCCACCTGACTTTTCTTTTTGACAGAACTAGCTAGCGGCTTTTTACTCTACAGTATATTCAGATAAGAGATAGACCGGACATAAACAAGACCACGTGATCATCGAACGCTGTAACATTCGGCAGGGACGTATTAAGAGTCACGCAGTACATATTTTAGATAGTAGATGCTGCTTTGCGTAACTTTGTAGTAAATTAGCACAATTCGATGTGTATACGATTGGTGATGGATATAGGATCATGTGGGGGTGGGGTAAGAAATATATAATGATGTAAATATACATAAGGGGTTCAAAATTTTCGCTTCGATTTCCAGCTTCGGATGCCGCCTGATGTTTGGTGAAATACAGTCGAATATAATCTCAAAATGGCGTTTAAATTAGCCTAAATTAAAAATAATCGTATATCTCTTAAAATTGCTTTTAGAATATTGATTAGTATATTTTTTGATTTCTAGGTAAATATGTAACCAAATTAAAACGTTCAAAACGTAAAAAAATGTGCATGGTTGAACATTGTCAGAAAGTAGATTCTTGAATAGGTTTTGCCAAAATGGGTTCAAAAATGTCAATAATTAATTAAAAAATACAGTAGCTTTATAATTACTTATAACTTACCGAATTTGATGAACGACATCTTTTATTGGAAAGATGAGCTTGATGAGCTTTCATCATCGCTACTGCCTGAAGCACCAACGTCAATAATGAATGGCTCGACTTGTTCCTCTAAAATATTGTCCAGTTCCCACATTCTCTTTTCAACTTTGTCTTTCACGTGTTTAATACAGTTTTCCCATTTTTTGCGCTGTTATTAATTCTAGTGCTTCTTTGAAAAGTCCTTTGAGGTCACAAAATTTAAAAGTTGTATTGTGCTTAGCTATATAATTTTTAACCTCTGCCCATATGAGCTCAATGGGATTGAGCTCGCAATGGTATGGAGGTAAACGGAGCACAGTTTTATTTTGACTTGCTGCCATTTCGTCAATGGCGTATTTTTGATATTCCGCCTTGTGATCCTTGACAATTCTTAATAATTGTACTTTCAGCATTGCTTCTTCAAAGTTGATATTTTTCGAGCGGAGCCAATTTTGAACATCAACTTTCCTTGAAGCCGTTGTTGGGACCTTCTCCATTCTTCGAGAATGATAAGGCGCATTATCCAACACATTTACTGCGTTTTCCTCTAAGTTCGGTAAAATTTTTGAAAACCACTGTTCAAACGATTCGCCATTCATTTCCTCGTGGTAATCTCTAGTTTTCTTAGACTCAAAGCACCACAGACCATCAACAACAAATCCATCCTCACTGCCAATATGGCAGATAATGAGCCTTTTCCCTTTACCTGGAAATCGAAGTACTAACTGGTGTAGATTTATTTCAATAAGCGAACCTTTTTCAAATGTTTTCATCACATTCAGCGAAAAAACATTGAGACATGAGTATCAGATTGCTATAATTGGGATTATTTAGTCATATTGAAAGAAAGAATATTGAACGTCGTATGATTACTCAGCTCTTCACAATTTAATTTAAAGTTATAAACCTTTAAAAAATGAATGATCAGGAACCTGAAATACGCGCAAATATTAATATTAACAAATTATAACTTTATAAAGCTTAAAGTATGAATTAAAATGATTAGAAATATTAGGAACGGTACACAATATAAAACTTAGTAACTTTTTTTAAGTTTATAATATTCGACATATTTTAAGATTATATTAAAAAATTGTTAAAATATCGAAAACACATAAAAACATGGCTTAAAAAAGTTCTAACAAATGAAAATGACAATAAAACATCCACGCATTTTATCGAAAGTTATAAAAGTTTTGTTACTTGTAATATGTTTTATCTACCCCCTGGAATTAATGTTTAGAACCTTGTTCCCGAGGTTTGAAAAACATCCGATTGTTGTCTATTATTCGTATTTACCTGCTGGATTTTTTAATCCGGTGGACAGTCCATCTAGAAAGGCCCTCCTGGATGAAGTTACAGAATCATCAACCCATACTTTACTTGTAGTGTGTCCTGCGTTTACCCACGTTTCATCAAGGTTTATTATCTTCCTGTTTTGATTTCCATATTCCAATTTTTGTTAAATAATCCCTCCTCCATAGCACAATTTCTTCTCTATCCAGTAGTAAACTATTACGACCCCGTTTTTTCCATTTGAAATTTAAATGCTTCAGTAACGCATGGAAAGTTGATCGTTTGAAATTTGGCAACGTTGTATCTCCATTTACCTCCTGCAGTACTTTATCTATAGTAGGTATTTCATTCCTAAAGAAGAATTCATGCACTTTCCTCCTAATCGCATGCTTATCAGCTTCATCCAATGATTTAACAATACTTTTGCGATGTTTACTGGTCATTGGCTCAGAAAAGGTGTGATTTTTTTTGTATTGTCTTAACACATTAAACACTGATGCGCGACACACCCCAACTTTGTGAGAAACCTTCACAACAATTTCTTTGATGGTTGATGCCTCGTTCTCCTCGCGCTCGATCTTATATACTAAGTGACATATAAATCCGAACACCCAGTTTAAATGGTTTTATTTTAATAAAATTTTGTATAAGTACTTAATGAAGCATAATAAGTAAATGATAAAAATTTCAAAATGATTGCACTGCTTTAAAGCCCTTTGACCTTTAATAATGTGTGGATGCACCCTGATGTGCTACGCATTCGCCAACGCGCCTAGGCATGCTTCTGATCAGGTGGTCAATGTCCTCCTGTGGTATCTCATTCCAGGTAACCACCAACTCCTCTCGAAGTGCTTCTAGAGTCTGAAGAGGACGTTGCAAATTGAGCAATCTCCTACCCATCATATCCCACACGTGCTCAATTGGGGATAAGTCGGGAGATCTTGGTGGCCATGGTAACAATGTGACATCATTATGTTGAAAGAAGTCTATTGTGACTCTTGCAACATGTGGTCGGGCATTATCTTGTTGGAAAGTTGGATCTGCCAGGGTGTCAAGATAGGGTAAAAGATGGGGTTCTAGAACTTCGTGGATATAATGCTGCGCGTTCATGTTACCTCTGATGAAGATTGAAGGTGACCTGGAACCATAAGCTATAGCACTCCAAACCATAACTCCAACAGTGTGATGAACACGTCTTTCAACAAAAAACTGTGGATTCCTCCTTTCACCACGTCGCCTTCGTTTTACGTCGAGACGGCGGCGTTAGCGTGAAAATCACCCGAACCTTTTGTCTATATCCGGTCTATCTCTTATCTGAATATACTGTACATCGCAATTGGAATAAAATTTGCAATGTGCAGATTGCAAAATTGGCATCTCTGAGATTTGGCATATAACGAGCAAACTAAACGTAAAAAATGGCGCCAAGTAGGTTGACCCTGCACTTCCTTGCTCTAGCGACAGTACCGACCATGTTGCAACGTTGCTATGAGTAACCTTCACACACGTCAGCCGCTCACCCCATCTTGTCTCAGGTAGTATTTTCACATCGCTCTAAAAAATTCTGATTCCGATATTCGAACCCTCATTCGAAAGGGATCCTTTTAGCGAATCTGCATGTCGGCAGACCCAAAATTGAGTCAAAATTTGGTTAAATATAGCTTTCGAACAATTTTCAAAACATGTTTTTTTCGCTTAGGTCAAACTTCTTTTCTGCAATGGTTTGGGACTTTGTCAATGGGTAGTTGAAGAATATTTAAGAACTTTGGCAACATTAACACTTTTTTTCATATAGTTTTTGCATGTGTCAAAAATGGCATATTTTGCACTTTTTGAAATGTCAAATCTTTTATGTGTAAAAATTTCAAAATTTAGGGAAAGGTCCTATATCCTTTTTTTGTTCAGAATGTCCTGATTAACCTAAGACCACTGACCGGAGCGGAAAAAAGTATTTTTGGAAATTGTTTAAATATAAGCGTTTAAACAATCTTTTGCGTAGTTTTGGGCGTGGCAACATGCGTGCTGATTAAAAGAGGTTATTTTTGAATAAGATTGGGTTATATACATCGGTCAGACCTCGATGCAGATATATAAATATGTCCGTTGCATTGCGTAGAACGCGTGTGTTGAAAATATCTCTCTATGACTATGTTTTATGTGCAGATATACGGGGAAGCGTACAAATGTACTGAAAAAGATTGAGATATACTCTTCCCGATCCCTTACAACTCCCAGCACCCGGTTTTCAAAAACGACAAAGCCTTTCTGTCCTTGGCAGTTACCAACTTTGTGGCAAAATTTCATCAAAATCTAAGCAGTACTTTCCAAGCTATAGCCAAGGATTGGGAAATGACTTCCAAAAAACGTAAAATCTCAACTTAGAAATTCTTCGCGATTACAATACCGTAAAAGCCCCTATCAAAATTTGGAATATTTTCTCAATATTAAATGTTTTTATGTGACTATTACTATTCTGGCTATAAAAACATTGCCAGTGCTATGGAATCAGTCAAAGTATATAACCTACCTATAAATTTGCCAGTAAGGTATGAATAAAAAAAAATCGTTGTCCGAAGTTAGGATATATTTTCCCTAATTTCGGACATGGACGTTATACTGCGAAATTGAATAAAAAACTCGATTTGGACACTTAGGAAACACTGTGCCCAACTTCAAAAAATATATTAATTGTTGTCCGACCTTAGGACACCGCTTTCAATGTATTTTAGAATGGATCATTCAAAATTTTATTTTTTTCGAACACTTAGGAAAAAATGCACATAATATAACTGAAAAAGTGATTCATTCCAAGGAACGACCTACAAACTACGTAAACAAATAGGTAGAAAATGTTATAGAAAAAACACATCAAGAACTTTAAAAAATCCACAATACTCCTGTCAAGTCTTCCGAAAATCTAAAAATTCCTCTCCGTTCTGTCGGTGTCCCAAGAACAGCGCAAATGTCCTCCTGAATGACGTCGTTAAGGTCCTCGACAAGTGGGTATACAAAAGACTCAGAGTCCTTTCGTCGCAGACAACTTATCTGTAGCTTGGACCCATCAGAATTGAGAATTTTGGCGACGAACTTCTTCTCTAATTGGTGTTTTGAATGTTTGTTATACATAAAAGTGCAAACTACAAACTTACCGTTTTCAATAATATTGTTAGCGTGATTAATAGCATCGCCATTTTTTTGATGCTGTAGTGTAGATAAAGGAACGTCCCACTCATTGTCATCATCTTCTTCATCGCGTTCTAAATTCAAGTCGTTTTCCAGATGGGTATCACTTTCTTTCAAATCAAGTATTATCTTCATCAAAGTATGCAGAGAACAAAACAAATGCAACTTAACCGCTCATTTAAAATGTAACACTGTTGCCACTACAGTACTGTTAGAGCCTTAGAGCCGCGCTTTATTCAAAAAAGATTTCTGCACCTTTAGACAACGGACACAACGCACGCATTTTTTGTTGATATTGTCCAAAGATGGCGCAATTGGTTTAAAAAGTTTATGACTAAGTTAGGCTACCATCCGAAGTTAGCAAGTGAAAAGTGAATAAATAATTAAGTATCAAAATCAAACTATAAATTTATCTACCAACTTTAAGCTGAACCTATAGATGTGAAAGTATCACAGCGACCTGCTCCGGATTGAATGTCCAAACTGGGTTTAATTGAAGAAATTTGAGAGACAGGAAACTCAAGCAACACTGCAATTATTAGAAGAAATCTAAAGTGACAAGTCTTATGTAAATCCTAATATCACGTTTTTTGTTTGATATTGATTGAATTGCTAACATAGGTTTACAAATTCAATGAATTGTTGACGAAAAAATAAGACTAAAAAAAGCTTTGAGTAAATTTTTCGCTTTTTCCTGTAGTTTCTCTGCCGCAAAGCAGTTTTCAAAACAGACAAAACCTTTCTGTCCTTGACACTTAGCAACTTTGTGTCAAAATTTCATCAAAATCGATGCAGGGTTCGGAAATGAAATGCTTTTTCGTGATTTCATGTAACATCCGAAAAGCCACAAGATCTGTTTCCCCTGTTGGTGTGCGAAGTCAAAGAAGACTCAAATAAACTGTCAACGTCAACTCTGGTCAAGTAAAATCTATTATTGTTTGATATGGTAGCTCTAAGTTGCCAGCGCCTGAGGCCTTTTCCGTCTGAATTAACAGTTTTTTTTTATATTCGCAGATATTGGCAGCGCTTCTCGGAATCTGCCTATCATGCTGTATATGGAGAAAATACAGATCCCACTGGAGATAAGTAGGTCGCAGCAGCAGAGGATGGATCGATAGGGGAGGATAGAGCATAATTGGGCCTCGGAGGAGCGCCGCGATGCATCTACAATCTAAATTGGAAGCACCATTCGAAGATCTACGACGACAATAATAAACGCGAAATATTTTTACTTGGACTACTTTTGTAGTCAGGGCGATGCGCCAAATTATTTATACATAATCGGCCAAAGACTTTTTTGTACGAAGATTGAAACGCACAAGCTGTTGGAGAAGTTGTTTTTTAAGATTTAGGTTAAAAGGAGGGAGTTGTTTCTTATAGGTTTGAAGTTCAGGACAACACAGAACAAACTATAATCTATTACCCAATAATTTATTTTTAGTTAACTGAATCTTATTCGTATTGAAATTTTTCGAAAATATATTATTTATATTAAACTTCTATATTAGGAAAAGGCAGTAGACATGACTTTTCGATTCAGTTGTAGACCTAAGGGTTTCCAGGTGGTAAAACAGTGAAATAGCTAATAAGAACATCTGTATATATTCAATATTCTTTGTAAATGTTCAAGGTTCAGATCCCTAGACGCGCAAAAATTGGTACTGAAGGGCATTTTGATGTTTGTACAGTAAATAAAGCAGAAAGGGATTTGCTGCTTGAAATGTCATGGAAGGACAAAGAGAACCAACCGCAAATTGAGAAACTTTAGTCATATACTAATATAGGGAAGATGAGCGTAAGGGATCGTTTACCACTGTGCATTAGGAGTAACGAAAGACGAGATGTGATACTCTCCTCTATTTTGGAGCTGTTGACGATTTTTCAGAGTTAATCAGGATAATGCAAAAATAAGACACGTGTTAGCCCAACTGCTTTTTATAATCAATAATATCGCCACTTCGGTTGATGTAAACACACCCTCGCCGATTATGCATACTCATCAAATACAAGCTAGTGAGATGGCGCGTGAAAGCCTTACAGGGTGCCAATATTCCTGCGTCTAAAAAATATGCGAGATCATCATCTATGCGAATTTTTCACAGCTGTGCTTTTTCTCTTCGCACCAAATAGAAGCCTACTTCAAAAGGTGTCTCATAGATTGTGCTGTATCTCACTGTATTAGCATGTAGCTTATATTTGGCTACAGCGCCATCTACGAGACACTAACATTTCCTAAGTAGGTTTCTAATTAGTGCGAGGAGGAGAAACATGGCTGTGACAAATTCTCATGGATGACGATACAGTATCTCATTGTATCACGGATAATTTTTTGGACGCTGGCAGTATTAGTTTCGTTATTTTCAGGTAGAATACATCAGTATCGTTTTTATATCCAAGTTTATGTCCAGAATTTAAACTTAAGCAATCCTTTAGAGAGCATAACAAACAGCAAATACATTAACAAAGAAATATCCAAACCTGCATACCATACGATAATCATAGCCTATTTTGCTCTATATTATACTCAATAACATCCCATTTCAAATCTTTATTTACTACATTTTCTGCATTTGAAGAACACTTGTCTCAAATGGAATAAGCAGGTTTTAGTTAGAAAAAGGAAATGAAGTATTCTTTTCAAAACATTAAAGTCACTTCACATAGCCATCATCATAATCATCGATTTATTTTTTAGCACAATAAGGTAAAGTACATCATTAAAATGATGAAACACGCAGTAAACACTAGTTGATATCTTTTTACTAAATCATATCCTCAAAAGCATCAATGATCATTTTTATTACTACTTTGTCGTTGTTGTTACTACAAGAGGTCTAAATACCTACCTGTTCATGAACTTTTAAACAATATTGAGTTCTTCCAATGCTTACAATATATCTTATTATACGTCATATAATACCTGCCTCACGCTAAACGATATGTGAATCTATGTACTTAAGCACACTCTAAGATTATCTCTTATACATACAACTAAAGGCTAACAAAGATGCACGCAGAAATATTTAAATATACTCAACGAACGGTAAACTTTTGCTACACTGGACCCGTATGTTATGAACTGTAAAGTTTAATACTGTTATTGAAATATAGAGCCTTTAAAGCCGCTATTGTTTTTTTAACGCATCCTATTATCGAAATTCCTATAACAACTTCAAGGACTCGATCCCCAAGGTCTCTGCTTCAATCATCATGACCGCGACCACGACCGCGACTGCGACTCAGTCAGCTTGTAGGAATGAGCAAGTTGCACACACAAAAAAGAGTGCTATTGATTCAAGAGCATGAATTTCTGTGAAATTATGATATTCATTCGAGATACAGATACAGATACCTCAAATGAGGTAATTTCGTTGTTTCTCTTACAGTTGCGAAATTGACCTTAAAGATATATGTCTTAGAAACATACCGAAGTCACGGTCCTCAACTGAAGATAGTTGTTCTTGAACCAAGATCACTCCTTTTCGTGTGGTTCAAATCACTATCCAAATAAGCTTTAACATCGACAATGCGCGTAATTATTATGTGCGACTGCGTTGAAAATGTGTGTATATAATAATAAGCATATTTTAAATTAATGTGCTAATTTTTGTGCGGGTACCATATTATGTAACCTTGGTACCTGATGCTAAACATTTGGTAACCTGGTCCGCTCGTTTAGATATATGACTCATCCATCAGTGTTCTTCAAAACATGAAAGATGATATATCACTTTTCGAATACTGTGACAAAATAGTGTGTTAGTGTGTTTGTTACTCCTACCGTGTGAGCGAGAAAGTAGGACTAGTGCTTGGTGTCATCCAAATAACACACTTTCCTAAAAAGTAACGTAAACATTAAAAATTGAAGCTCTTTTAACAAGTATTGACAAGTTCTGAGGTAGGTGTCCCTTCGTAGAATTCATAATCTTGTTTTAATACTGCGATTCTGATTTCCTTCGTCGGAATGTGATTTCCAATTGCCACTTAATGCTTCCGAAAGTCGTATTATTCATAGCTGATAGAATAGAAGCCAGATAGAGTGGAATATATATTTATATACAGTGGGCCTTCGGTAATCCGACAAACATCATGCAGGGCAGTGTCGGACTATCGAATTTGTCGGATTATAGAGCACTGCCTAAGACCCCCTATAGTCTGGAATTTTTTACAAAAGAGTACCTTGTAATCCGACAAATTACATATGCAATGGTAAGATTATATATATTATGTATATGTATGTACTTTGAAGTACAAATCATACATAGTTTATGTATGTCGAATTTATTAAATCAAATAACAATAGAGACCTAACGTTTTATTATAAAATTAAGCATAAATGCACATACATATGTACCAAAATAATCTAAAATTATTAATTAAAATCGTTAATGAATTTATCAAATTATGAAGCTTGGAAATATTCATCATTTCTTGTTTGTTTAAGGTTGTTATAACGCGAGATCAGAGCTTTGTCCCTCAGTCTTCTCGAAAGTAAAAGTTCGTTGTAGGATGTACCATTCTCTTCAGCCCATTGTAAACCTAGCTCAAAGGCGTTAATTGCGTCTTGTGCTGTGACTTGTAGAGCAGTTGCAATCACGTCGTCGTTATTTTCTTGATTGTTTGTTGTATAAATACAAACCACTTTTATAATCTTTTCGTCAGATATTTCATGAAAAACATTTTCGTCTTTATCCATTCCACGGCACCAGATTTTCAAATCTTCCAGACTTATCTGTGTTTCAGTAGCGACTTGTTCTATAACTTCCGAAGTAACACTGATTTGTGGAACGTTGCTAGGAGTGGTGACTATATCTGACCATAACTTTTTCCAAGACGATTTAATAGTTGATGACGGTAACGCATTCCACGACTGACAAAGAGCAGTCAAGTCAGTCAAGTCATCGTTGGTTGTCAGAGCGGTCCGTGGGACCTTAGCTCTTGAGTCACAGTGTCAGTTTGTAAGTCTGTCAGGTCTGGTAACCCAGAAACCAGACAATTTTAAGGAAAAAAGGAGAAGGAAAGGAGAGAAGGAAGAACGAGAGCAAAGGGGAAGAAGAGAATCTTTTAGGATAGGCAGCGTTTAGGCATTGTTAAAATCGCTTCACAGATTTTGATATGGTCTAAAAATATTTGATTTCTTTTTCTAAAGATTGTGTAAAAATGCTCCAATTTTGGTTGTTCTAAGTTCACGAGTTAATTTTGATTACAGTGCGAGCCGCGGCCTTTTGTGCTTGCGAACTTGCTCGACTGTGTAGTCCACTGACTCACGCAACAGAGGGTTGCTGTGCGATTCCGCTAGGCTATAGCGCCGCTGCGCCTGTTGCTTAATGTAGTCCTTTAGGTAAGGGACATCGAGGTCTCTATGTAGAGTTTCGTTAGAGACATGACAAAGAGCAAAAACCAAGTCTTTCATATTAAATTCTTTTAAAGTTTTTTCTATTGGTTGGTCTTTTGATACGGCTCTCAGAAGTAGGTGTTTCTTATAGTCTTGCTTGACAAACTGGATGATATTCTGGTCCATTGGTTGAATCAGTGCAGTGCAATTTGGCGGAAGAAACATCGCAGTGATGCATTTATCTTCAGTTGTTAGTTCTTCTTCAGACGGATGACCGGAAGCGTTATCAAGCAGCAATAACGCTTTTTGAGGAAAATTATGATCTTTTGACCATTTTCTAACTTCAGGTATGAAGCATTCATCAAACCACTTTTTGAAAAGGTATTTTGTCATCCATGCATTTTTTGTCCGTAATAGTGTACAGGTAAATCAATGTTTTTGAATGCCCGTGGTTTATTAGAGTTCCCAATGACCATCATCTGAAGCGCGTGTGGGCCCGCAGCATTAGCACATGGTAGTATGGTTACACGATCTTTACTTACTTTTCGTCCAGGTACGGATTTTTCGTTACAAGAAACGAAAGTTTTGTTAGAAATCACACGCCTTAATTTAAAGGGCTCTATGCAGGTGGCATCATTAGAAAGTTTATCTCCTGTAATAGTCATTAAACGTATGCCATGACGACTTTTCAAACGTTCTAGCCATCCTTTGCTGGCCACAAAATCATCTTTTTTTGTTATTTCCTTATAAAAAAACTTAGCTTTCATGGCCAACATGGGTCCTGAAATAAGTGCATGCCTATTTCTTTCCTGAAGAAACCACATGTACAAAGTTTCTTCCACTTCTGGATGTTCAGCTTTCTTGAGTGTCTGTCTCTTGCCTGGCCCGCAGTCAGTAGTAGACACGAACTTCTCGTGGTTTTTTTTAATGTCATAAATTGTATATCGGCCTACATCGTATTCACTTGTTAAACTACTGAAGGTTTCATTGCGATTTAGAAGGTCTAAAATATCACATTTTTCTTTAATTCAATGTTTTGTGCTTTCGCTTCTGAGTTTGTGATGACATTACTAGGTACTATACTTAATACACAATGAATAAATAGTAAACAATGAACGCACGTTAGGCCGTACCGCTATCACCAGTAGTCAAATTCAAACCAAGTAAAACAATGCTTACGCGTCGAGCACGATAGCGGTGGCGCGTACAAGTTGTAACCTGTACAAACCTGCGTCATCTACATTAGCGAAGATTGTCAAATACGTATGTATGTAATACATATTCAAAGACATGTCGGATTACAGGGGGCGCCGGATTATCGGGGGTCCACTGTATTGTTAAACTTGATGCAGTATTACTCAGTGACTGGTCATTAAGTAAACGCAAAAGCTACGCATTGGAAAATGTTTCGGAGCTTGAGATTTCTTACAAAAGTATTTTGAAAGTTGTATGAGGAACCTCAGTATGTTAAAATATGCCTTCGTATTATTTTGTATAGAAGCGGTGTCTTTAATCTTGCTTTATTTACCAGGAATGGACCATATCGTAGGTTATATGTTATCAAATCACGGAATACGTCACACTGTTTCCTGCATGCTAAACAACCGGCGCCAATACTTCCTTTTGGCAGACTATCTTCACGCGTTTAACACGTTTGGACAAACTGTCGCCAAAAATAATTAAAATGTGCTGCGACAAGAAATGCCAGAGAAAATGCAACCTGTTTTACGTGGTTCTATTGATGGTAAGAATCTGGAAAGTTTATAAGAGATAAATCTATATATAAATGTACTCTTTCTTTATATACTTATTTACGTATTGATTATCGTGTATCGTCTTTGTATTAAGCAAAATATAAATTCTTTGTGATTTGTATGTATTTGTGTGCGTTTCGACAGAATCATGATACCTATGACGCATGCACAACATTCGCAGATTGTTTTGGAGGATGTCCATATTATAATAATCCAAAATATTATTGCTACATAATTAGATAGAGGATTTAAATAAATTGGAAAGTCTTGAGGTCAATCACGATAAAGCAACTTTGAATAATTGATGATTTTTTTAACGTTAAAAAATGTTCGCACATAAGGAAGGGCAATATTATTGAGAGAGCTGTAATTGTTAGTGTTAATCTATTTTCGGGAAATCTGTAGAATCTTAGTAATTCTCCATTATTTTTCTATACAGGGTGTTTCACAACTTATCCAAAAATTTTACCAACATATGCACTGTTAAGAAACAAGTTGATTTCTCAAAAAAATGTAACAAAGGTCCTACAGAAATTAAGTTATACACCTGAGTTTCAATAATAAATTGAAAAATAAATATCTGTATTTTACGTTCATCGTCGTGATATTAGAACACGCATTAATAATTTATTGTAGCAAATGTTGTATCCAACAACTGATGAAAACAAAATACCAGGAATTTTTGGTTTTTTCATACTGATAAAAACGTGTAAATACGGTTAAATCTGTATCGTGGGTGATCTGAATGAAGAACTTTCGATTTTTGTGAAGATAAATAAGAAAGTATTTTGCGAGTTTATGTTTTTAGTTACTTATTATTAAAAATGGCACATGTGTACACTAATGAGGAGTTAGTGGACAGTGTTTTAGCGTACGGAGAAGCAGGGCAAAATTCGCGAGCGGCTTCTCGTTTAGAAGTTCGTGATTTTCTTAATCAGGTATACCAGATACGCTGGATCGGAAGGGGTGGACCAATTGCATGGCCTCCACGGTCTCCCGATCTAAATCCTCTCGACTTCTTTTTATGGGAACACTTGAAAAACGAGGTATACCGTACTACAGTTCAGAATATTGAAGAATTGCGTCACTGAATCACAGCGGCTGCCGATAATTTGAGCCTTCAGGCACAGCAGGAAATAGGATTAGACGCGTCCAAGCTTGCATTGCAGTCAAAGGGAAACAATTTTGAACAGTTTTAATAAGTAAGTGAACTGTTAAACTGTATTATTTTATTATCTCGATTTCTGTAGGACTTTTATTATTTTTTTTTGAGAAATCAACTTATTTCGTAACACTGCATACGTGGTTAAAATTTATCGGATAAGTTGTGAAACACCCTGTATAACCAATAGCATTGGGGCCTTGTTTCACAAGATTCCTTACTCATTTTGGGTGTGTGTCGAGGTAATAATTTCAGAGGGTACTCAAAAGTAATTTTACTTAATTTAACTTTTCATAAAATTCATAATTTAATATTTACAAAGTCGTGGATTCTTCCAAGTGCACCATCCAAGAATTATTAATTTATATAATTTTCTTGTCCGTTTTGTATGACATAGTAAGAGAACATATTTCTGGAGAAAATAAAATATAAAAAGCTCCATTATACAGAATAATGAGTATTTTTCAGATAATTGGCATTGGTCAGGTAGCGTATGGAATGTACTACTTATTCTACATATATAAGACCAGTAAAAACATCACATTGGGCTACCCTTATATTGTGGAACCATCACTATCCATAGTACTTGTAGGCATAGTACTCTTCTCGATTACCACACTGGGCTGTTGTGGTTTTGTTGAGGAAGTTACCTGCTGCATTAGCGTGGTAAGTACCTAGTTTTACAAGAATCCCGAAGAGAATTAAAAAAAAAAAACGAAAAGCAATTTTTCTGACGTGGTATTATGGTCCAAATTCTAAGGCAGTTTAGGAAATATGTTCAGTTTTGTAATCCAACGCAATGCAATAAGGATTTTCATGAGTTACAGAGCTTTAGAAGATTGTTATATTCATTTTTAGGGTCTTTGAAATAAGTGGATTTCAGGAGATGCTTTTCCGCAGTGGTAGAAAATATGCTAAAATAAATGTTTCCCTGTTTTCAGTATTCAATCGTGCTATTAATACTGGGCATGCTGCAGCTCCTGTTGACGAACTTCATATTATTTGTTATCGATGATTACAGTGCCATTGACAATACGATATCACAAGATTTTAAGGATAGCTTCAGGTGGGCATCGTATTATAGGAACCCGACTTTTGTTGACGATGTACAGCATGTGGTAAGCTCTGTTTTTAGGTGGTTATTTTTCTGATTTATCCCCACTTTCACAGACCAACAGTTGGAGTTTGATGGTACTTTGTCAAACTCGTGAAAATTGGACATTTTTAATTTATATTTTGTTAGTAGTAGTAGTATTTTACTCGCGTTATACATATAAATGTTTACACACGTCAAACGTCAAACAATAAATCAAATTTAAAATATAAACGAACGGACAATTTCCAAGTATTCACAAACAACAGTAGAATAAACAGAGAGGAATAGAAGGATACTAGGAATGTCTTTTAAGCATATGGAAATAAAACAACACGGTAGGTAGTTTTAAATGACTTTATTGTTTTTCGAAGGATTCTCCACGAAGACTAATGCACATCTGCATGCGCTGGAACCAATTTTCGAAGCACTTCCACTCGTTTGCTGGCAGATCCAAAACGGCATTTTGAATGCGTCAACTGGTTCTTCTGGTGACTGGAACCTTTGACCACGCAGTCTGTTTTTAATTTTCGGGGAAGTAAAGAAATCGCTAAGACTTATGTCGGGACTATATGAAGGATGGTCCATTAATTCCACGTTTTCTTCCGTTAATACTGCCTTGTTTTTTGGGCTGTGTGCGAGCTTGCATTGTCTTGGTGGAGGATGATTCTTCCTTCGGGGTTGATTTTTCGAAGCTCGGTGATGACTTTTGGCAAACAAATGATGGTATACCAATCCGCAGTAACAGTTCTTTGCCCATTAAGAGGAATTGGTGCAATATGACCCGCTTTTGATACACTAATTCTTTATGTAACATTCTTTGAATTGAGGTATTTGGGATCTTCAAGGACTTCGAATCGGGCCTCATCACTCCATTGTATTGCACACCATTGTCTATCATCTAAGCCGATTTTTCTTTTGCAGTGGAGTTAAGTGGCTTTTCTTTGGCCTATAAACAAGTTGTGCAACTTTAGGGTTTTTACTTCACTTTTTTTTATAAGAAAACTTACCTTGCAAGTGCTAAATCCCAGTTTGTGGGCCTCTCTATGAGTTGCGGACCTTGAAATTCTCCTTCCAACAGCGTCACTTCACAGAGCACTTAATTGTAAATAATTGGCCCGCCTGTTTTCACGATTATTCTTCTCAATGCTCTTCGGTCGGCATTTGTGATATTACTTTTTTTCACATATCGTGGCTTAACATTAACTGAACCAGTTACGTTATGTCTTCTAACAATATTTCTCACCCTGTACCGCGATAAGTCTAACAAAGTTGTAATTTCTGAGTTTGATTTCCCAGAATAAAAAAATTTAATTATCAGTAACCGAATTTTTACTACTCAAAACTATTTTAAACGTATTCTGACAGCTGTGATTAATAAAAACAATTGGCATGGCTTTTATTTTTCACAGCCACCTATGCGTTATACACTTATTTTGCATTGAAATGAAAATAGGTTAATATGCTGTAATTGCAACATGTGTTATTTTTATGCTGCAAATTTGATTAGGGAGTGATAAAGTTGGTGTTTTCTACTATATATTATCAAAATATTCATTGTTAATATTTTAAACCTATAACACCCTGCTACCTTTTTATTATTTCTGTTTGATAAGAAAAAACTAAGATTTCAATAGTTGGGCCAACTGAAGTGGGAAGGGGCTCGTAGTTAATGTTAGGTAAAATATTGAAATCGATTTTTTTTTTAGGTTGGTTGCTGTGGGTTGAACTCCCCAGCAGATTGGAAAAACTTCAAACTGCCAACTTCATGCTGTAGTGTTTCTGATGTTTCCTGCACCATCAACTCAATATATCTTTACACAGCTGGATGCGCCCCGAAATTTACAAACTTCATAATGTACCATAACAAGGCGATAGCCTACATTTCGGGTTTCTTGGGCAGCTTTGAGGTAAGGGTAGTACTGATTGTAGATAAATATACATTTAATAGAATTTCACATATATTAGCTTGAAAACGAAAGCATTTTAAAAAGTGGCGTCAAGTAGGTTGACTCTGTACATAATGCTCCCGTTTTCGAAATTTTTCGCGTGAAATGAAAATCAAATCAATGCGTATTTTCACTTGAAGCGGATTTTGCAAGTGATTTGTGAGTATCGTCCTTTCAAATACAACTTACATAGTGAATTTAGGCACACATATCTGTCTTTGCCCGCTCCTTTTGTTTCTCATAGATACTTATGCACAATTTTTTTTTGTTCTAGTTTCTAGCCGCCATTGCAGGCATGAGGCTAGCCTGCTCCTACAGTAAGAAACGAGCAAATTACGAGATTTAGCATCATCTGGAGGAAAACGAGCACTCTATGGATCGACGCTTCTCACGTATGAACGTTGTATATTCAACATACGTATATTTGCTTCGATAAATAAAACTTGTACCAGAAAACAAAATAGCATTCCAAATGTAAGAACAATCGATTATTAAATGTTGCATAATTCACGGTACGGTATTATTTCCTGAGTGAGATATATGAGTCAGAAGCTATTTTAAGACATATTTTTAACGCAAAGTGATGTCAAGTAGGTTGACTCTGTTTAGTAGTAGTGGCCCTTTTTCCGACCCTGAATAATAGTAATATAATAGTAATATTTATTTGTCTCCAAAATACAGATCCATTACACATAAACTTTTGTAGATGACAAACAAATGAAGATACCCAGAAAGGTGGCTGCGGGTAAAAACTTCTGTAAAAACGTTGACGTAACACAATAAAATTATTTTCTTTATTCTAATTTAGGTGTAAATTTCATATATGTAGGTTTTACCCAGAGAATTGGTTTAGCAGTGGAAGTATATAACCATTAAAGGACAACCTGTGCGTAACCGTCATATCCAACTAGACCAAAACTAAACTTACTGATTATAAAAACACACCACTACAAACATTTTGAAATAGGGCACTGGGATTTATTGATTTAACTAAATTAGCGACTGACCTACCTAAAAACTATTATTCTTTTTATGTATCACAAGGAGCCGGTAGTAGTAGAAATCTATAACAAATAAGACATAAGGAGAGTTGAACAGTATACATGAAAAAGGCAAAAATCATTTAATGAAGAACCTGCAACAATGTATAGCTCCTACCTTCTATATATAGGGTTGGCCATATTCGACTAAAAGATGTGGCAACACTGTAACTTTTGACAGATGACAGATCGAGTAATGACGTAGCGCGTTTGAAGCATCAGTCTAAGGAGATTCTTCCGCGAACGCTTAAAAAGTGGGGGTTGGAGGAAGGTGATTCTAAATGTTGGATCCTTGATTTCAGTGAAACACATTCTATTCTTAAGAAGCTTCTGGTCCCAGTAATTACAGGAAATTTAAGTAACGAAAATCCGACGAATAATGTGCTCACGATTTGAAAAAATCGGTACCTGCTCTATAGGTTTGTCACCAAGAGCCAACAGATCTATCTGCAACTGCTGAGAGTAGGGAAGAATGAATTCGGATATCACTCCAGTCAAGTATAGGGGAATTTAGCGTGGAACTTTAAAATTATCGATATGTCAAGGGAATATGTTTTTGAGAACGATAATTTGGTAGATTTTATCCCTGCATTTTCATTTGAATTTCATGACCCGTGAAATGTTTTGCCCTTACCTTCAATTCGTATTCTGAAGTTTGTGATGTTTTTCTGCATATAAACAGGACATAATTGCCTAAGGTGCTATCAGAGCGTTTTACCAAATTTTTTCTTTGTGCAAGAATTATGGTGGGTTGAAATGCTTTCTATTTGTGCTCAACTTCTTGATATTTTAAAAAGATCCTAGTGGATAAAATCGAAAAAGTGGATCATTAGCACCCTGTGGACTTTGTTTTTAGCACGCTGCAAGAGTTTCATTCGGAAATAATAAAAAATTAAACGTAAGCTGTGGAGTGCAAATCGGTTTTTGGGCGAAATTCGTCTACTGTTTCGTCTTGCCAGCCCAAGAGACGCGACGGTGCGTTCCGATTAAGAAAAAATGTATTCAAATAATTTGATATCTTTAGAAAATAAATTCAAGAACTCAAATTCAAATTCGTTTATTCGTATCAATAAACACAATTATGTTTACAAGGGTCATGTGGTACATGGTAACAATTCAACGAGGGTCATAAAAATATGTTATGCCGTCAAAATAAGAGGAAACAGTTAGGTAGTTTTGGCAACGCAATAAACAGGTAGGCTTATCCCTGGATTAAGTACATTTCTTGTCTACCGTAATAGGTAGATGGAGGCGATGCTGACAGAAATGGATTTGTGCGATCAATAAACAAACCACAAGATTGAACTGCCGTGTCCAATGATTTTTGTATTGCCTTTTTTATTGCCTTACTGGAAAACTCTGTTGGGTATATGATGGAGTTTACTAGAACTTTACAGCTTGTTGTCTGCCTTCTTCTACAAACTTCACCAAATCGGGACGCAGTCAACCTTATCCTCCGATGAAGGCGCCACAAAGTAGAGTCCTGTGATTTGATTACTTGTTCGATCTGCAAAATCTCGTCGTCACTTCTTTTAAGTTTCCCTTAAAATTCTTGCTTAGCAACCTCCAAATCAATGTCGTTCAGTATCCCTGTTTCTTGATAAAAGTTGTTCGTTGGATATAATCTTGGGTTATGGAAAATGGGTTTCAAAACAGTTTTTTGTGCTATATTCAGGTCAGAAATATATTTCTTGCAGGCGGCATCCGTATATTATATGGGTTTCAACTAAGGCATGGTATATGATTCGCAGATAACTTTCTGTAAGAATGTTAGCAAGCATTTTGAGTTTATAGGCAACATTTCTAATTTTTTTGATAACATATTTAGTATGGTTATCCCACCTTAGATGTGAGTCTATAAATATTCCAAGATATTTCAAAGTGTTAACTCTATCGATTTTGGTCTTTTGGCCATGATAATTAACGGAAATTTGTTCGAAGGTAGGTAAAAATTTTGAATAGGATGTAAATGCAATAAATTTTGTTTTTTTGAAGTTAACTGTTAAAATTTTAGTATCAAACCAGTCAATGATCCTTATAAAATCCTTTTCAGCTATTTGCTTCAGTGTGCTCCAGTCATCAGCTTTATATAATACGAGGGTGTCATCTGCAAAACATATAATCTTTCCAGAACTGTTAAGTCATTTAAGTAGAGACTAAATAATAGTGGGCCTAGTACTGTTCCTTGAGGCACACCACACTTGATGTACCTACATTTTTTTACTGTAAGTGTTAGTGATTTTGACAGTCTGTGCCCGACTTGAAAGGTAATTTTTTAAAAGGATTTGTAACGCTCCCCTAAATCCCAATCTTTCCATAACTTTCAGAAGCTCGACATGGTTAACCGTATCAAAGGCATTTTTTAGATCAACAAAGATACCAATAGTAGGTATCTTTTTGTTGACATTAGAGTTAATTTCATCCATTGCAGCCAAAATTGCATCTGTAGTAGATTTTCCGTTTCCAAATCCATATTGGTCAGAACATATAATTTTGTTTTTGTCCAAAAATTGTAATATCCTTTCTTGTAGTAATTTTTCGAAAATTTTGGCTATATTCGATAGTACTGATATGGGTGTATAATTTGATGTTTCCATTCTGTCACCGCTTTTATAAACAGGAGTAATAACAGTTGTTTTAAATGCATCAGGACAAATTCCAGATTGGAAACACCAATTAATGACGTAAGAAAGTGGTTCGGCTAAGTCGTAGGCTATTATTTTTAAATGGTCAGCTTTGATACCATCTACACCAGGACTTTTTTTGGTTTTAAGTGATAGGACAGCTTCTTGTACTTCAATCGAACTAAGGCTTTCTAAAAAGAATGAATTGGGAAGTTGGGTTTTTTGAACTTTTCGTTCGATACCATTTTTTTTAATACTGGATGCTAAATTTTCTCCAACATTAGTGAAAAAAATTAAGAATGCATCGGATATTTATCGTTTATCTGTTAATATTGTTCCATCACGATTCTTAATTTCATCAATATTTGGCTTTTCTTGAACGCATTTGTTAGTTAAGTGATCGACAACTGACCACAGTTTCCTTGGATCAGATTTGGCATCTTGTAATTTTTTTAGATAGAATTGGCGTTTTGCTTCTCTAACTAGATTGATACAAATATTTTTATATTCTTTATATTTATGGGAGGTATCTGCACATGGCGATGCTTTCATTATTTTGTATAGTTCCTCTTTGTTGTTGGCAGACTTTATCAAACCTTTGGTTATCCAGGGATTCCTGCTTCTGTGAAAATGTTTAATTTTAACTCTGTTTGTACTACATTCAATTAAATATTTTATGCATTCAATGAGTGTGTTTGCAGCATCATTAACATTCGTTGCACAGCACAGATTAAAATCATTGTGTTTTAAGCCGTTAAAATGCGTGAATGAATAAAATTTTCAGGACATTGATTAATTACGAAGCTTCAACGCGTCCAATCATGCGTACCACCTTGCCGCTCGACGCCGAGTGCGTACTAGGTCGACGTCGCGAAAAGATCCCACGACACCTATTTTACCTGCTGTTCAATTGAAAATAAACAAAACACCAAATGTAATCAACTCTTGACCAATAAGCATAAATACATTGTCGCTGAAGGGATCGATAACAGTCCCGTTTCGAATAACACAAACTAGTACCGCCTGCTTATTGATTAAAATCGTTGTTAGATAAAATAAAAACTCTAAGATAACATCTCTTCAATATTTTTTTGTCGCTTATATTTCTCCATAAAGAATGCTTTTAAGCTTTACTGGACATCATCTATAGATAGAATCATGTTCCGATGCCCGCTCGCAATGTCGGCAGGTGACCGCTATCAGAATTTGGTCAACGGCCCGTGACCCAAATCTGTGTTTTGGTCCTTCTAGTCCGACACGTCCGCCACTGACTGGAACAACAAAAACCAGTTTGCCTGCGCTGCCCAAACATCCGCCACATTCAACAGGCGAAAGCCGGGCAGCGTTGCCACACTGAGCTTTTTTTCAGTGAGTGCGCAGGTATTACCCCCTCTTTCGAGATATAGACAAATGTTTCGGCATAGCTTTGAAAGGTGATATTTGAATAGACTTGACTTTATGGTAGACATCATATGACCATCAGAAATTGGAAATATCACAGGCCGATTTTAACGGAGCTTCACTAGTCTACATGATCATTCTTAGAGAAAATATACTAAGTGACATATAAATCCGAACACCCAGTTTAAATGGTTTTATTTTAATAAAAGTTGGTGAATGTATTTATCTTACTGTAAGTAACAAGTGAAAAAATTTTCAGCCTTATCAGTTGGACATTCCGGTTTTTATACTGCTTTTTTTTAATTCACTAACGCCCTAAAAATGAATATTTCAGCCGCAGTAAAGAATCAACGTTGGCGGATTTTGGTTCTTGACATCCTTTACGATCGGTTACGATGCCTAGAGTACGGAGACCTGTACGATTTCATCAACTTAGTGAGTTTGATAGGGGCCGTATAGTGGGACTTCGGGAAGCTGGACTTTCTTTTCGGGCAATTGCAGTTAGAGTGCAAAGAAGTGTAGGCATTGTGGTTAGGTGTTATCAGGCATGGCTTGAAGATCGCCGCCTAAGATTATTGGCCTTAAGGGACCGTTTCTCCCCTAACAAGGTCCATTGTAAATGAATGGTTTGCAGAACATGGAAGACCTATTGGCATGCGAAGTGTTTACCGACGAATGAGAAGTTTTGGCTTGTTTTCATACCGGCCACACTGGGTCCTCCCTTTAACTCGAGAACACCGACGTAATCGCCTTGAGTGGTGCAGACAACGGTCACTCTGGGATCAGGAATGGAACAGTATTGTCTTTAGTGACGAGTCTCGATTTTGTTTAGGCATGCACGATGGTCGTGCCAGGGTTAGAAGGCGACGTGGTGAAAGGAGGAATCCACAGTTTTTTGTTGAAAGACATGTTCATCACATTGTTGGAGTTATGGTTTGGGGTGCTATAGCTTATGGTTCCAGGTCACCTTTAATCTTCATCAGAGATAACATGAACGCGCAGCGTTATATCCACGAAGTTCTAGAACCCCATCTTTTACCCTATCTTGACACCCTGGCAGATCCAACTTTCCAACAAGATAATGCCCGACCACATGTTGCAAGAGTCACAATAGACTTATTTCAACATAATGATGTCACATTGTTACCATGGCCACCAAGATCTCCCGACTTATCCCCAATTGAGCACGTATGGGATATGATGGGTAGGAGATTGCTCAATTTGCAAAGTCCTCCTCAGACTCTAGAAGCACTTCGAGAGGAGTTGGTGGTTGTCTGGAATGAGATACCACAGGAGGACATTGACCACCTGATCAGAATCATGCCTAGGCGCGTTGGAGAATGCGTAGCACATCAGGGTGCATCCACACATTATTAAAGGTCAAAGGGCTTTAAAGCAGTGCAATCATTTTGAAATTTTTATCATTTACTTATTATGCTTCATTAAGTACTTATACAAAATTTTATTAAAATAAAACCATTTAAACTGGGTGTTCGGATTTATATGTCACTTAGTATATTAGATATGATCTTTGAATCTCTGTGAAAGGAACTTGGAATTTGGATACTTTATTCAAGGATTTGGAGTTTTCTGCGCCTACGGCTTTTCATTGACTTTATATCCTCATTTATGAACTAGAATGAAATTCTCAAATACAATTTTGTGTCTTACGTTCTTGTGTATTCGGCTTGATTTTTTGAGAAAAGTACCAGTTTTTTAACCGAAAATCTACAAATCAATTTTTTTCTGAAAATATTCTAAACATGTCTACGATTTTGTTACCTTCAAATACTTACACGATACACGAGTGGTCTGTAAATTAAGTGGTGAATGCCATTTTTTTATTTTTTCTGAAGCCACACAGCGCTGGAGGCGTTTCTTCCACTCATCATATCATTGCTGGAACTCCGATACCAGAATAGCCTCCAGCTGGTCGGTTACAGCCGTTTGAATGTTTCCGACTGTCCTTAAATGAGTCTTGAGGTGACTTTTTAACTTCGGGAAGAAAAAAGTCACACGGATGCATGTCGGGCGAATAAGGTGGCCGAAGAGCCGCAGTAATGCTTTTACTGACCAGAAACTTGTTTACCGACAAAGAGCATTATCGTGATGTTGCTCTTGATCTGATAAACGGTGGTGTTAGTCCAATTTAACTCTTAGCCCGATCATTCTGTCAACCGACGATTTGAACGTACATGATCGTGGATCCCCCCGATATTTGAATAGGTTCTTGAGGATCAAGGACTTCCACTCCGTGGTTCATCTGCAATCGACTGTCTGTCTTCTGAAAATGCCTTAAACCACCAAAAACTGGGGTCTTGACAAAGCACTATCTCCGTATATCTATTAAAGTTTAGCAATAGTTTCCGTTGCACTGCTCCCAAGTCTAAAGTAATACACCGTTGCTCGAAATTGATGTCACTCACTAGAACACAATAGAAGAATCTGTTTCACAAAAAAAAAATCGCTAAACAATCACATGCTCCCCTCCAAGCCCTACGTTAACTGAGCACTTAGTTGTACGTGTTGCCTAAACGTCGTGAGTCTTTGTATCAATCTTTGGCTCTGATGTGATGTAAAATCTGCTTCTGAGATGGCACTACTGGAGGTCTAAGATGTAAGTTGTATGTGTTGATGATAATTACATTGGGTTCTTGTCTCAAATACACTTAATTGAGATTCAAAGCTAGAAATTAGTTGCGCATCCATTTTTTCGTATTCATTCTAGAAAAGATGAGAGAGATAAGAAATAATGATATTCGCTGTACACTGTCGAATTACAAGCCATATACACGCTAACAGTAATTACACACAACGCGGGCGCGGCGATGATTTCCCGTAATTTTCTTCAGTTTTTCGTGATTTATAACTTTGAACATAACCTCTCTTCAGAAAGCACAACATATAAATAACCCGTCATACTCGGCATAATCAGTAATGATTTTCTCACACAGCAAATATCACTGATTTCATACACATTCAGACCAATACACATAATCATCTAGATGCGATCTTGCTATTCAACCAACTTTCTTCTCAGAGATAAAAACTACAGACCCGGATCACTCAGCCTCACAAAACTATGCAACCAATAATGCGCTGTTTAGTTGAGTGATTCCTCCATAGATGGGCGATCACAACGATCCTAGTGAGCAAACGTGGAATGACTGTTTGCTCCCTAAAAACTGCCTAGTCTGCAAGTTGACATCTTACAGGTTTTTTTTTGACGTTTTATAGGTTTTTTACATGACACCCGTGTGGTTATGACTGGACTTGACGCTTTCGCTAACGAAAATATGTGTCTGTCAGTGTCAGCACAAAATTTAAAGAAATTCCAGTGTTGCCATGAGGCAACGTCGCTTTCATTCGTAGTAGGTTGGTATTGTGAGCGTGTGTAGTACGCAACACTCGTCCAAGAAGCGCTCGTTCGTTTAATTTGGGTTACGCGCCTGCTTTTATTTTCTTTTAAAATAAACGTTATTGGATATACTCGCCTGTTTCTAACGTCGCGTAGTGTGAGAAGTCTTCCAGATTTTGTTTTTTGTGCCCGAGTGTGCAAACAGTGATACGACATGGGGTGTGCTACTGGTATCGTTAAATATTTGGTTTTCCTGGCCAACTTGTTTTTTGCGGTAAGTTAAAGAATTTGTGACTTAAGATGAAACGAGAGACGAAATTAGAACGAACTGTTTATTGCTCAAGCAAAAAGCGTAATCATTGGGTTAACATTACGCATCTGCGAACAAGAGATACTTAATTTTGAATGAGAGAACGGTTTCTATGACCCTCCGACTCTCAAAAAATGAATTGCTCTTGATTTACGATTGTTGTTCATTATTAAACTTAGGTACTTCATGATCGTGAGCTGAAGGCTTGATTGAAGAAATTACTAAGGCAAAGTCTAAATTATCCTGGCAAATAATTCAGAAATAATTAAGGACAGTGTGGGTGTTTATGTGCAAGCCTAAGCTGAAGATTTAAGCATAGTTTTTGTAGAAAAGTCCCTGTGATTATGCAGGGCGCTCTGCGCGCTGTGTAGAGGTCGATCTTTCTGTCAATGCTGGAAATACCTAGTTGATTCTGTTCAGTAGGATAAGGAACCTTGACGAGCTTGAATGCCGCAAAGAATTTGCGACTAGACTATTTCTAACACAATCAGTAAAGTATCTAGGAATTATCCTGGAATGCGAACTGAAGTGGAGAGAGCATGTTGAGTACAAGCTTAACAAGGGTTGCAGTTAATTGAGGGCTTGCAGACGTGAGGTCGGAGTGAGGTGGAGGCTTAAACCCAAAGTGGTATACTGGCTCTAGACGATGATAGAAGGCTTAGTGGCAACTAAGGCCAAACACAAAAAAATTCAGCGTTTGGCTTGCACCAGTAATACAACTCCACTGAGTGCAGTGGAAGCTCTGCTGGATCTGGACTGTGGAGTTAAAGCAGCAGGACCTTTTTGAAACCTGTCAAGGGTCACCTGCCATCTTAGTCGAACTTCAAAAGCAGGATCCTGGCCTTCTGAGCATTCATGATCACTAAAAAATCTCTTCAACCACAACTTTAATGTGGAATATCCAACGAGGGCGGAGTGGGACTCCGGAACCCGGGAGATCTCCGAAGGGAGTGGACAGGCCTGGTACACGGACGGCTCGGTCACTGAAGAGGCCTTGGTGCCGGTGTCTCTGGGCTATCTCTACCTCTCGATGGATACACCAGTATCTTCCAGGCGGTAATCTTTGCGATTCTGGCTTGGGTATCTATCCCGCATTTTGGAGGGGGAAGGGCCTAGGAGAAGAATAACAACCTTCTGCGACAGCCAGACTTAAAAGTAGGAACTAAGTGCCTTGCAAGGCTACTTCGAGCCTTGCATTGCAATGGAGGCTCTCTATTGTCTAGCAGCGAGGCATCCAGTATCGTTAGTGAGGGTACTGAGACACGGCGGGGTAAAGGGTAATGATATGGCGGACGCTATTGCGAGCAAGCTCGTTGATGCTGAGCCAGCCTTAAGGATGCCCGCCCACGAAAACGGAGACATGGATTACAGGACAACACTCTTAGAAATGGAGAAGCATCTCTAGACATCTCCGTCAGGCAAGGGAACTCATCTTAGGGTCCAGTGGACACATTTACTTATCTTTAGATAGAGCCAACCTAAGGTTGGTGGTGGGACTGTTGTCTGGCCATAACACATTGAGGCGAACCGTGCATGTGCTGGGGGTGGCTGAAGACCTCTTGTGATAGCGCTGCGGGGTACAGGAGGATACCTAGGTGCATGTTATGTATCGCTGTGAGGCTCTGAGCTATACAGGCAGACTATACTGGGATCCATCACTTTAGATACCCAGAACGTTAAGGAGCTGAGACACAAGGCTACTTTGCTTAGAAGGCCGGAGCTTGAGGTGCTGGAGGGCCCGTTTAACTGCTCTTCACGGTAGCCGGTGTGTCTCTAATTTCATAATTCATTCCTTCAAGAGCTGAACTGATCTCAATGAACAATCACCCAATGCATTAGTACATCACATATATCACTAGTACATAATGTCTTTGTGAGGAAGGCCTCACTGCTGTCATTAACGTGGAGGAGGGACAAAGTCCGTCTTTCTTCATCTGCACTAGATCAAAAAAGGCTAAAACCCTTTGGAACTATTAAACTAGAATCAAATATAGTTACAAAGAGTATCAGCTTGACTATTGAACTGCACACTTCGCGATGTATAATAAGCCATGGTGAACGATTGTAATTTACCCCCAAAAAAACTGGACAACCTAAACTATCTTATAAAGCGTATGAAAGGATAAACCAAACCACGAAAATATACAGGGTGACTTTGAAGTTGAGTCATTAATTTTCAGATAATGATTGTAGAAGGAAGATAAACCAAAATATGTGTGTAAAAATAAAAAAAAATTAAAAAAATTTTTTTACCTTGTTTTATAAAGTATCCTCCCGATAAGTATTTCAGTGCGGACCTGTATTTGATCGTGAGGTCCCCTGTGAGGTCTTAAGTCACCTGATTCACGAGCCCGTTGTACTACATTAACAAAGGCACGAGGGGTTGGTTGCACTCGATTGGGAAAGCGATCCGCATAAACATGTGCCATTTTTTATTTCGTTTGAGCCACGCAACATACACCACTATTCACACGCGTTACCGACTGACACTGACTGTGTATACAACTGAATAAAATAATTGTAAAAACATCGTTCCAAATTCTTTCGCTTTTTTGTTTCCGATGCGATGAACCGATAAGGCGGATTATATCCGTTGTTGCCAAATACGAGCACATGATATTATTATTGAGACAGGGCGGTACTCAAACTTCCAAAGGGCTATAACTTTGTTACTTTAATTTTACCAGAAAAATGGTAAAGGAAAAAACATTTCTTTTGATCAGATCTACTCACTGTTAAAATAAATGACTCAACTTCGAAGTCACCCTGTATAAGGCGTGACTTTGACTATTTTGTAAATAACCTATTTAGACATTTTTGCAATAACGGAGCTATCGACCGCTTATGCACCAAAAACTTACCTTGTACACCACTGGTCCTCTCAAAAACCTCATACAGCCATAAAGGCGGCCTCTTGAAAGGCCCTATAAGAAGCCAAAGGACGGAAGTCCGTTCAAAAGCTTTGACACCACTAAGAGCAACGACAGATGAATAACGTAAACATATACTAGGAGTCTTCAGTTGATTTTTGCTGACAGTACTAATAATGACTGATCGAGATAATTATATCTCAGAAGCTCCCTCTTAACCCATTTATCCATCTCTTTGTTGATAAGAGCAGAGTCTTTGAAACCCTCTTTGGTAATGACTGAACATGGATAAGTTTTCAAAATTCTGATAAGACAACTCAAGGAGACGTAAAAGGGTGCGTACACCTTTAGACGGGCTGTAGAGAGTTTGTCGGTTCTACAGGCGCTATTGACATTGGCACATTGAGTAACTCCAACACTGTTCTCATCGTCTTAAAGATTTGGGCTGCTTTCAAGTTACTGGCTCTTATATTGTTGAGGAGTGGAGGAGTCGTCTCTCTTGTTCAGACACCTATACTGTAGTGGCATCTAGAAATCGGTAGATGATGTTCAAGATTTGTACCAAAATATGCATTTATAAACTAAACATGACGAAACTATTTACTTCTGAAACAATTTATTTTCTCAAAAACATTTTAGATACACTCTAGTCGTGAAAAATACATATTAGACCTATAACTAATAGAACATCTGAGCAAATAAATAATGTGCGAATAAATGCCCAAAGTTAACAAAGCAACAATTGAAAGATTACCATTGGATAACATCACCTTTAGTGTTTATTACGGCTGAAATTCTATGGGGCATAGTGTTAACCAAGTTTTGGCAAAAAATTGGTGTAAAACAATCCCATATTTCTTGAATCTTTTGTCTCAGTGCGGTGATTGTACTAGCAGGATGTTGTCGTAGAACCTTTTTCATCTCGTGCCACAAAGTTTCAATAGGTGACAGATCTGGACTACTAGAAATCCATTTCAAAAGTGGTACATCATTTTCTTCCATCCATTTTATGGCCTTTTTTGAGGTATGGCACGCTGCACCATCTTGCTGAAACACGAAATTCTTCCATCACTGGTAAAAGCGATTCTTCTAAAATTGCCAAATATTTGTTTGTATCCACATTTCCATCAATAAAATGAAGTTTTTCTACTCCTTTTGATGACATACTGCCCCAGACCATAATGGATGCTGGAAATTTCACTTTTCTCTTCAGACAGTCAACACGGAATGCTTCATTTTTTTTGCGAATAACTCTACTGCGACTGTCACCAACACAAACTTCGAATCGGGCCTCATCACTCCATTGTATTGCACACCATTGTTGAGGTGTCCATTGTCTATGTTCTTTAGCCCTCTTTTTCTTTTGCAGTGGAGTTAATAGTGGATTTTCTTTGGCCTATAAACAAGTTGTGCAACTTTAGGGTTTTTACTTCACTTTTTTTATAAGAAAACTTACCTTGCAAGTGCTAAATCCCAGTTTGTGGGTCTCTCTATGAGTTGTGGACCTCGAAATTCTCCTTCCAACAGCGTCACTCCACAGAGCACTTAATTGTAAATAATTGGCACGCCTGTTTTTCACGATTATTCTTCTTAATGCTCTTCGGTCGGCATTTGTGATATTACTTTTTTTCACATATCGTGACTTAATATTAACTGAGCCAGTTACGTTATATCTTCTAACAATATTTCTCACACTGTACCGCGATAAGTCTAACAAAGTTGCAACTTCTGAGTTTGATTTCCCAGAATTAAAAAATTTAATTATCAGTAACCGAATTTTCTCACTAATAACCTTTCCTCTACCCCTTTTGAAAACCTTAACTACCCAAAACTATTTTAAGCGTATTCTGACAGCTGTGATTAATAAAAATAATTGTCATGGCTTTTATTTTTCACAGCCACCTATGCGTTATAGACTTATTTTGCATTGAAATGAAAATAGGTTGATATGCTTTAATTGCAACATGTGTTATTTTTATGCTGCAAATTTGATTAGGGAGTGATAAAGTTGGTGTTTTCTACTATATATTATCAAAATATTCATTGTTAATATTTTGAACCTATAACACCCTGCTACATTTTTATTATTTGTGTTTGATAAGAAAAAAACTAAGGTTTCAGTAGTTGGGCCAACTGAAGTGGGAAGGGGCTCGTAGTGTGGTTACCATATCTAATATCTACCTCTCTATAGTTGTAGGATGAAATAAAGAGTGATGAAACAATGCTTAAAGTATCAATATTAATGCTATTGTTTATGAATCAGATGTGGTTTAGCTACAGGAAAATAAGGACAAATTTGATGACTCACAGAAGCGTGAAACGCCCTGTGTATATAATAATACTATGTGTATAATGATTCAGTTGTATATCTGATAATTAGCAGAACTGTGTAAAAACCGATACCTTATATCGTAAAATATACAGTGCTTTTAGAATGTCACCCCGCTCTTATTTTGTTGAACTGGTCAATTAAGCAAGCTGATATTCAGAGTAGTAAAATTTACGCTACAATACCAATGTTTAGCTTCTAACAATTGAGATTTTCAAGATGGCATCTGGGCGCTATCTGGTAACATTTTGTTAAATGGAACAAATTACCTTATTTTGAAGTTTCCCTTCAGTTTGTAACCCTAGGGTATAAAATCAATATACTTCGAAATGGAGGACTCCTAGGCAGTCAAAGCTGTATTTTGAAATTTATTTCTTCTTTTGCAATGTCTTATCATTTATTACATATTCCGATAGAGCGTTCATAAGGGAGAATATACTATAGTGTTTTGATGAAAGGTCGTTGAGTTATAAGCAATTCGTTGTACATAAACGCTCAACTTTGACGTCCTACCAGTTCATTATTTTGAAAGATGGTGATTTCATATTCTAGGGTTGAAAAGTACTCAAACAGATCTTCAAGATGGCGCCCAGCTGCCAACACTTTCTTTTTTACGCTATATTATTAATGAATCAGTTTCTCTAACCCGAATGAAAGCGATATATCACAAAAATAAGTAATACAGATATAACGTATAACTCACAATTCTCTGAGCAGTGCTACAAGCACTGGTATTGAGGATAATAATTATAAAGTAATTCTAAATGGGCATAGTTAATAAACAATATTAATTATTTGTCACGAATGTAATGTTTTTTTTAAACAAATCATTATTCAATAGTCAATTTTCGCAAATTTTGTCTTATAAAAACAAAGCTCTGTAATCTGTCTTAAGAACACTGGCCTCGAGAACAACAATATTTGAAGAGCGAATTTTAGCTACAACAGATTTAAAAATTCAACTGACTTTTGAGTATTTCTACATAATCTCTGAATACATGTACATTCTTTATTCTATTTGGTAGACTATTATATGTTTTTACTGCATCAGTGACAGGGTTATTTTCATAGTCACGCACATCATGTGATCAGAATTTTTGTATTACACTTTTGTTGGTTAGGGGCCGTTCAAGTATTACGTAAGCAGATTTATTACAATTATTTACCCCCCATCCCCCTCGTCAGCAAAAGTAAGCAAAGCCCTTACCCCCTTCCCCTATGCTTACGTAAACATTTGGCAATTAATGTATTGTTTTTTTTTTAATATGATAATAACGTTATAATTTTAATTTGAAAAATAAGAAAATAGATTGATGTTTCAGCGAACTTGCTATCCTAAGTGGCTCTTGTGGTGATCAGTTTGAGCCCGAATGAGCTTAACAGGGACTATCGATACATGTCTTTGTCCCTCTGCAGAATTAGATTTTCTGGGAATCAAACGAAGATGTCCCACTGCGACTAATGTCAAATCCTATTTTGCGTAATTCTTGTGTGAATTGATTCCGTTCGTCTTCTATCATCTGGTGCACTCGCAAATAAAGCTATATCCGCGATTGTTTTCAATACTGAATGTTGATTGCTTTCAAGATTAGGACGTCCCACTGAATCCCTCAGAGATATTTTTTGTTATTTCTGGATTTTCATGACAAATATCTTCTAACTTTCCTTTCATACCATCCCTGTGTTTCTTCTGGGCAACTGCGTTTTGAACCTTCCTGTTTAAAGACTGTTTTGCTGTTTTTATTCCCTCGCGCAACTTAGTGATCTGTTTATCAACTATAGCACGGCTTGGCATAGTATCTCTGGCAGAATACAAAGCATTCAGATTTTTTTCGAGTAGAACAATCTTATTTTTCATAGCTTCCTGAGAAGGTTTTGCTCTCTGTTTATCTGTATCTTCATTAATTTCGCATTGCTGTTGTGATTCATCACCGGGTTTTATTTTATCTTCTTCCTCTTTTTTAATATTTGATGCTGACTGTATAATTTGTGTTTTTTCTGCAGGTTTACAGGTTGCCTAAAAATAAAAACACCACGCGGTAATTCCCCTACTCGGTTTTGAAGCGAGTAGGGGAATTACCGCGCGCTGTTCACTAAACGTATGCATTATTTGCGGGAATCCCCGAAAATGCGTTTCGTTTTCAAGCAAAGACAATGTGACGGGTGCCATTCGTGTAAAAAAGTAGATAACTACCGATGACGTAATCACCATCTAGACTCCCCTACCCCCATGTAATCCAAAATAAGCAAAGCAAAGACCCCCCCTGCCCCCCATAGTGCTCACGTAATACGTGAACGGCCCCTTATTTAAAATTTGGAAAATTATTTTACATTGTTCTAATTTTAACAGCTTAACAGCATAAATTCTTAATATTATATTTTGCAAAACTTGTGCTTTCTGAAATGCAGTTTTACATGCTTGCTAAGTTGACCATAATTCCTCTAATTGGAAACTCCAAAACAATATGATAGTGAACCTAAGGCTTCGCAGGATTTCTATATTGTAGAGATCCTGCCTTGTGATCTGCTTTACAATGCCTACATAGATGTTATCATCAATCGTAAATAACCGAGGACGTGCCGACAAATATGGTTGAAGATAACAATTCACTGTGGTCAGACTAGTCTGTAAGTGAATGTGTCATCGGATGAAAATGGCGGCATGATGCAACGAGATAACGTCGGTAACGTTTAACTGGGAAAGCCGTCATAGTGGGCGCTTTTTAGAAACTGAAATTACTAAATATTTGAAGCAATTGCCAAAATTGAGGTCATAAAGGTGTGCACTAATTATCCAAATCTAAACGATCACTTTAATCTTCATCTTCATATTTTTTTCGTAGTTTCTTTTTCAAAACTGAATTTAAAGAATCAAACATCCTCACGGTTCAAATCGAATAATGCCTAAGATTAGATATATTTCTTGTTTTCATTTCTCAACATTTTGTTTGGTGTTTTAATTTCTGCTTGGTAGAACGAAGACTTGAGAGAATACTCGAACTACAAGATAAGCATCAAAAATGACATTTTTCCGTCATGGTAACTTTTCAACAATAGCTCGTTTGTTCTCTGATGAAAAGCGTGAAGGATTTCTCTGACTGGGGATGCGTAGTAGTGCTTCTAAGCCAAAGTGTTGCACCCAGGGCTGTATTCGAACTTATAACAGATACCCAAATGCACACGTTGTTTTGATAGATAACCGAGATTAGTCAGGAAGCCAATTATTACAGCATGTTAGCATGTTGGAATTTTGGTTTGGTAGATACTGGAGATAAACAGATAGTTTAAAGCTGTAAAGTTCCACCATCTGACTTCCTCATTCCGCACAAGGCCCAAGGCAAGATCCAAGCTACAGTATTTCTCATATCTCCAACATTGCCTACATTGCTAGTTCTCAAGTCTTTCCTTGATTCCCTCGTTTTCATCATGTAGTCGCAATTATCAGTAGCTTGGTCCCTGAAATCTCGAAAATGGTGAATAATATGGACGGAAAGGCTTTTTATATTAACGTCATTTTATTTTCAAGCTAGGTTTCTAACTGCACTATGTTAGATATACTAAGTGACATATAAATCCGAACACCAAGTTTAAATGGTTTTCTTTTAACAACATTTTGTCTAAGTACTTAATGAAGTATAATAAGTAAATGATAGAACTTTCAAAATGATTGCACTGCTTTAAAGCCCTTTGACCTTTAATAATGTGTGGATGCACCCTGATGTGCTACGCATTCTCCAACGCGCCTAGGCATACTTCTGATCAGGTGGTCAATGTCCTCCTGTGGTATCTCATTCCAGGCAACCACCAACTCCTCTCGAAGAGCTTCTAGAGTCTGAGGAGGACGTTGCAAATTGAGCAATCTCCTACCCATCATATCCCACACGTGTTCAATTGGGGTTAAGTCGGGAGATCTTGGTGGCCATGGTAACAATGTGACATCATTATGTTGAAAGAAGTCTATTGTGACTCTTGCAACATGTGGTCGGGCATTATCTTGTTGGAAAGTTGGATCTGCCAGGGTGTCAAGATAGGGTAAAAGATGGGGTTCTAGAACTTCGTGGATATAACGCTGCGCGTTCATGTTACCTCTGATGAAGATTAAAGGTGACCTGGAACCATAAGCTATAGCACCCCAAACCATAACTCCAACAGTGTGATGAACATGTCTTTCAACAAAAAACTGTGGATTCCTCCTTTCACCACGTCGCCTTCTAACCCTGGCACGACCATCGTGCATGCCTAAACAAAATCGAGACTCGTCACTAAAGACAATACTGTTCCATTCCTGATTAGGGCGATTACGTCGGTGTTCTCGAGTTAAAGGGAGGACCCAGTGTGCCCGGTATGAAAACAAGCCAAAACTTCTCATTCGTCGGTAAACACTTCGCATGCCAATAGGTCTTCCGTGTTCTGCAAACCATTCATTTGCAATGGACCTGGTAGTGGAGAAACGGTCCCTTAAGGCCAATAATCTTAGGCGGCGATCTTCACGGTCTGTTGTTCTACTACGGCGTCCAGTGCCCCTTGCTCTTTGCGTACGGCCTTCTCGAAGCCATGCCTGACAACACCTAACCACAGTGTCTACATTTCTTTGCACTCTAACTGCAATTGTCCGAAAAGAAAGTCCAGCTTCCCGAAGTCCCACTATATGGCCCCTATCAAACTCACTAAGTTGACGAAATCGTACAGGTCTCCGTACTCTAGGCATCGTAACCGATCGTAAAGGATGTCAAGAACCAAAATCCGCCAACGTTGATTCTTTACTGCGGCTGAAATATTCATTTTTAGAGCGTTAGTGAATTAAAAAGAAGCAGTATAAAAACCGGAATGTCCAACTGATAAGGCTGAAAATTTTTTCGCTTGTTATTTACAGTAAGATAAATACATTCACCAACTTTTATTAAAATAAAACCATTTAAACTGGATGTTCGGATTTATATGTCACTTAGTATATCATCACGTAGTATAATCGTTTCTGAAATAAATTGTTGATGGTTTCCACTCCAATTTTCTCTTCGCACCGTGTCAATAATCCTGTTGCAAAAACAACCTTTACTTTCTCACTGAAAAATCAAACACCTGTATTTTGTTTTGCATACAGCATACGGTGTGTGATTTTTAGCGAACGATCCAAGGTGGGTGCGGTTAGTTTGTTAACGCTCAGTTATTTTAAGTACGTTTCGCATTTGATGTAAACAATTTGTGTTAGAAGGTCAGCCATTTGACCGTCGATAGGAACAACTTGAGATTCTACTTATGTACAGCTTCTCCAACCAATCCACTGATGCGTACAAAAATATATTATTTCAGACCAATGAAAATGGAAATTGATTATTAATATAACGCCTGTAAGATATCCTGTGGTTTTATTTCCTATACCGGGTGATGTGAAGTATTGTAATCGCGGAAAATTTAGAAAATGAGATATGGATGTTATAATATACTAAGTGACATATAAATCCGAACACCCAGTTTAAATGGTTTTATTTTAATAAAAGTTGGTGAATGTATTTACCTTACTGTAAATAACAAGTGAAAAAATTTTCAGCCTTATCGGTTCGACATTCCGGTTTTTATACTGCTTTTTTTTAATTCACTAACGCTCTAAAAATGAATATTTCAGCCGCAGTAAAGAATCAACGTTGGCGGATTTTGGTTCTTGACATCCTTTACGATCGGTTACGATGCCTAGAGTACGGAGACCTGTACGATTTCGTCAACTTAGTGAGTTTGATAGGGGCCGTATAGTGGGACTTCGGGAAGCTGGACTTTCTTTTCGGGCAGTTGCAGTTAGAGTGCAAAGAAGTGTAGACACTGTGGTTAGGTGTTGTCAGGCATGGCTTCGAGAAGGCCGTACGCAAAGAGCAAGGGGCACTGGACGCCGCCGTAGAACAACAGACCGTGAAGATCGCCGCCTAAGATTATTGGCCTTAAGGGACCGTTTCTCCTCCCTTTAACTCGAGAACACCGACGTAATCACCTTGAGTGGTGAAGACAACGGTCATTCTGGGATCAGGAATGAAACAGTATTGTCTTTAGTGACGAGTCTCGATTTTGTTTAATCTTCATCAGAGGTAACACGAACGCGCAGCGATATATCCACGAAGTTCTAGAACCCCATCTTTTACCCTATCTTGACACCCTGGCAGATCCAGCTTTCCAACATGATAATGCCCGACCACATGTTGCAAGAGTCACAATAGACTTCTTTCAACATAATGATGTCACATTGTTACCATGGCCACCAAGATCTCCCGACTTATCCCTAATTGAGCACGTGTGGGATATGATGGGTAGGAGATTGCTCAATTTGCAACGTCCTCCTCAGACTCTAGACGCACTTCGAGAGGAGTTGGTGGTTGCCTGGAATGAGATACCACAGGAGGACATTCACCACCTGATCAGAAGCATGCCTAGGCGCGTTGGAGAATGCGTAGCACATCAGGGTGCAGCATCCACACATTATTAAAGGTCAAAGGGCTTTAAAGCAGTGCAATCATTTTGAAATTTTTATCATTTACTTATTATGCTTCATTAAGTACTTTTACAGAATTTTATTAAAATAAAACCATTTAAACTGAGTGTTCGGATTTATATGTCACTTAGTATACATGTACATCACGAAAAGCCATGTCGTCCAATTCCGGAAAAGCTTTGCAGCTTTTGAAAACTGACCAAACTTTTTTTGCTACACTCTATAGCAGCTTTTTTCAACGATACATTATGTATATTCTGCAAAGCTGTTTGAGAAATATCAAAAGATGATTCCAGAAGAAAGCCCACCGTGTGGCCAGAACGTGGGGGTTAGTTTTAACACTAGGCAAAGACAACAGTTACGTGTTCCTTGTGTTAAATATAAATTGAGTGGCAGGGAACCAAATAATTTGGGGGCTAGAATTCGGAATGCATTTCCGACTGGCATCAGGAACCCCCACAATTGACATTTTTAGGAGACGACTAAATGGTGTTCTTATTGACAGATCACTTTAACTTCATTAGATTGCAGTGTTTTGTATTTCCTTTGTATTGTCTGAAAAGTACATATCGTCTGTATTATGAACGTATTATCGCCGAAATACCAGTATTAGCTTTTAATAATTTGTGATTTATTCATATAGGGTAACTTTTTGTAACTACTATATGTAACGTTCGTGATTTACTTTTTATTTATATTTATTTAATAAGTATATGTATATGTTTCGTAAATATGAATACCTTTTGACTTGTTCTATATGATCGCTTGATAAATAAATATTGTTATGTTATTATTGTTATTCATCAAAAAGAATCTTCGGGGTGGTATGTCCGACTTTTTCGAAGTCAACATAACGTAAAAAACATGTATACAATCTATTTCCAATTAGACTAAGTTTCGGGGGATACATTTTGGCTTCAATTCATGAGTTTTCTGCATACTTTCAGAGAAGCGGATTTCAAATTATATTGATACGAAAAAGTGAACAACTTGCAGCTTTTTCATACTTGTCTGAGAAAAGTTACACAGTTTTATGTTTTCAACTTGTACGAGTAGTATGGAAAGAGTGCAAAGAACGTTGTTCGCTCCTTAAGAATCCTGAAAATGTCGTAAGCCCTGTGTGAAAATTTACTTTTGCAGCATTGTATTATTCACTATTCTTGAAGCATCGCAATTCAAAAAAATACTGTAAGAAGGTTGCTAAAAGATAATCATGTACCTTACTATGAAAATCGTCAAAGGCTGATTCATAAAAAATGACTACCACAGTTTTAAACTTTGGGGCTACCTACGAGTTTTAAAAAATCATACGTAAAATTTGTCAGTTACAGCGATATCTAATCGCAAAGCGGAAAAAGTAAGACACAGTACCTCTCTGTATCTGTTGGACCTAGAACCCTAGATATAGTAAGAACCCTAAAAAATGATTTATCGCCGTAATAATATTAAAATCGAAGGTTGGCACCCTTCCGTTACAAAGCATCCCAATTCCCAAACTTGAAACATGCGAATTTCCAACTGCTATGCTTGGGGGGGGGTGCATATTCAGTTCATACGTTTGACTTATCCAGATCAGTTCAGAACTGAGATATTCAATCATTCGCCGATGTTTCGGTTTAGATGACATACAGGGTACAGTTCCAGTATTGTAGGAATTGATAATCTATGCAAATATTCTGCATGAATCTGGAAAACTCTAAGATTTTGTTGTCTTGCTCTGAGTACAAGAGAAACGACTTCGTTTCGAGCTAGAACGTGAACATCGACAATAAGAAGCTCTAGCTCACCAATGGTGCTAAAATATTGGGTTAAGATTCATTGAGCATGTAAACAATCTGACGCAAAAAACCTACGCAGCATTTATTCAAACTGATGTCTGCTAAATTTCAAAATGAGTAGAAAACTCTACGAGACCTTGGTTATGCCTTGAACTACTGCAGTATCCCATATTTTTGCTGTTTGGATAAGGCTACTAGACACAGAATCTGATTGATTCAAAACAGCTGCGTTCGCTCCATATTCGGCATGAGAAAGTTCGACCATGTAGTTTGATCAGTTGGTCAAGTTACACGTTTCGACATCTATCCATAAAATTTTAACTAATTTTAAGCCTAACACTATACACCATAGAACGATTAGGGATAGAGACTTTATCAGAATTCCAAGGCATACAACATCTTTGTTCCAACGAAGTTTGCCATATGTACAGTTGATGACTTCTACAAATCATTTGACAAAGGTAATGTTATGTGTTTAATTCTCTTGGACTTCAGTAAAGCCTTTGATACCCTAGATCATAGTATATTGTGCATGAAGTTGAAATACTTTGGATTTGCAGATAATGCGGTAAATTTAATAAGGGACTACTTAACTAGTAGGTACCAATACTTATCGGTAAACTCTTCATCTTCTGACAAAAGAATGCTTACAATGGGTGTACCACAAGGGTCCATATTAGGCGCTTTACTATTTTCTAATTTCAGACTTTCATAACTACGTAAAGACTTGTATAAAATACACCACTATGCCGATGATACACAATTGTACTTCAGTTTTCAGATTGATCACATTTTGAGCCCCTACTCTTTGATTAACGACGATTTTAATATGTTATAATATATCAATTGCACATCTGCCGTGCTTAGCGATAACACCGCATCTACAAAAAATAAAGCATGGAGGAAAACATGTTTTTTCTTTTTTTCAGAGCCGTAAGAGAGTTCAAATACTTTCGCTGCCTTCTATTGTCATAACCCAGTATATTCAATTGAGAAAACATATTTTCACAAAAATGTAGAAAAAAAAATGACTGGTTTTATTTTCAAGCCAGATACTGCATTTCTCTTAAGCAAGAAGTATAATGAAAGTCACATGTTGCTTGAGATTATTGCGGTACTGCGTTTTTGCTAAGTGTTTCTGCTAATTACTTTCCAATAATTTGTGACAGATAGAATTATACTCTCGATATATTTAAAAACAGACTTTTTGTTTTGATTCTCTTACAAACTAAAAACAAAAATACAAATATTCATAATGATATGCGCTAAATACCAAAGAACAACACTAATTGGAATCAGCTCTAGCAGGTATATTTCGCCAAAAATCTTTTCTGTTTTCAGGCATTATTGTATTCAACACTTTTAAAATGTTTTCCTTTTTTTCTGAATTAAAACCGCGAGGCTTATGTAACGGCTCCGGCAATTTCATACCATTGGGCTTGGTTGCTTTAAACTGTAGAAAATCTAAACAATTATTCGGCTCCCATTCCGAATGTGAGGTTTTGAAAAGAAGATAATATTGCCCTCTGCGAGCGGTAATCTGAACAATGTCTTTGAGATAAATTCGATTCATTTGTTTCTTTAATTTTTGTTGTGAAACGAAAGATTTGAAAGAATAGAAATCTGAAAAAGACATGTTTTTGATTTCTACTGCTCCCTTATTTGTTTGGGATACAGCATTAACAAAATCTGGAAAATCATACGTTTTTCCTTGTTTCTTTAAGGACAGCTCCTCTTGATGATAAAAATGGTCTGCTGACATATATGTACGCCCTGGTTCAAAATAATTAATGACAATTTCTTCAGCACTTATTTCACTTGAATTTATAATGAAAACAAGGAAACTTAATAAGCACCAATTTTTGTTTTAGCTTGAGCAGTTATCAAGCCTAACAGTGTTTTTTTCTAAGTCTCCTTGTTTTTTAAAAAATGCATAAAATGCACTTGTAACATCATCTTGGTCTCTTCCGCTTATACCTTCATGCCACAGTACTGCAAAAGGTTTTGCCAGACTCTTTTTCCCCAGTGGAACGAAGCTCTCATTATAAACTGAAAGCCTTTGGATAAATAAGACCCTTTTAAATGTCTCTAATCTTGGCAACATTATCACTTTCTTTAAGTTAGCAGAAAAATAGGAGTTACTTTTTTCATTATCATGCGCTTGTTGTCGGTACTTTTCTCGTGACTCTTTAGCCATATCAATGTGATATTTCCAAATCGTGCAGGTTTCACATCCAGGTTGAAGACTATCTTCATTATGCTCATAAAGCTTCATACTCACACAATTTCACATTCTTCATTGCCAAGTCTAGCAAAAGATATATTTTTCTTTTCAACCTGACATCTATATATATTATACGACACCTTAATATTAGGAAATGTTTCTAAAAAATCAGCATGCATGCTTCTGACAGTTATATCGCTGGGAAGATATCGAACATTTGGTGCATGTGCACGTCTGTAATGTGAACTAACTGGATTATAAGACTCAATATGTGCATCTAACTCATTTTTTGAATAAAGTTTGCTGAACGACTTTTCCCTCGTTGGTCTTCTAACGGTACTATGATTCCTTTTGGCGTTTTTGATAGAACTTCATAAATGAATCGATCATTCGTTGGGTTGTATCCGAGAATGGTCAAATAAAAGTGTTTACACACATGTTTTCTTACCCCAGGCTGTCTTTGAAGGTGTATTTGAAAACATTATGTCTAACATGTGATTCAGCATTATTTTCTGTTGTTCGACGCTTAATTTCCAAACGTTCGCAAGAGCTTAAAACAAATGATCTTCTTTCTGCATGAGATAGTTCCCAAAACTGGTTATGGATTTCACGTCTGTGATCCTCAGAAAAAAGTACTGAACATCTAATTTTACATTTTTCCTTATTACACGAAGGACCGACAGCGCTTTTATTAATTCGGCTTTTTTCTTTTTCCTGCTTAACAAACTCTCGGTGATTTTTTTCTTTTGCGTTTAGTTCCAGCTTTTGTAAGATTAGCATCCTTAGCAATCTAAAAATCATAAAAATTGAGTTTTTATGTCAAATAGAATGGTTTGTGTAGGTAACTCAGAAATACCAGCTGGAGCTTGGTATGTAGCACCCATGGCTAGATCCAAAATTAGTTTCGTTCTTTTGGACATAATAAAACAACCCTCAACAAAACACTGCAATCCGCACGGACCAAAACAAACAACTGACCACGTTTTTAATGCATCATCATAATAATTAATAACAGTCAAGACACGACTTGTACTTGGGAGGAACGCGGCAATTCACATGTACTTAGCAAAAACGCAGAATCTGACCGGAAGATGTTGCATTTATGCTAAATAATGTTAGATACGGCAGTTTTAATGAGCATGCAACCAAATTTTTGTTAGTTACTGCAAAATAGTTATGTTGTTTTATGGTTAAGGTGCTTCAAACGGCATTTTTGCTAAGTTCTATATATAGAAAACATGAATTCAAGCAAGAATATGTAAAAAACTCATTTTTCAATTTTTTTGTATATACGGCGTTTCTGCTAAGCACGGCAGACATAATCTAAGCCTTAATGCCAATAAATCATAGGCAATGCTGTTTGGCTCTAAACAAAAACGTATGATTTCTGAGCGTTCATTACTAACATACCATTACCTGTAGTCGTGTTTTAAATAGTAGCTTGAAAATGAAGTTATGTGATGCCCTTATAACTTCTCGCCTATCGAACTATTGCAGCATATATGGCCCGGCTCTTTTAAAAAATGATTGTTTAAAATAACAGCGAGTATAAAATTCGTGTCTGCGATTCTCTTTTGGTATAAGAAAGTTTGATCACATAAGCCATATAAGTTTAGATAGATTGAGAGAATTGCATTTCGTATCACTAATCCACAAAGTTCTCGTGAACAAAAAGCCGGAATACCTTTTAGATAGAATTTCAAAGTTTGAAAATATCAATACATTATATACTGGAAATAGGCGAATAATTGTTATACCACCTCACTCAACATCAACCTTTAAACGCAGCTTTTCATATAACGCAGCCAAACTATACAATTTTCTCCCAAATGATTTTTATGACTTCTCTTTATTGAACTTAAAGCTAAAGAATTTGTATCTGTCTGACGTGTGAAGGATCCTATATGCCGACTTTGTTTACGCCCACTATTTTTCTACTTGTCTCTCTTTCATCCTTGTTCTACTAATTGTTGATACAAAATACTTTTTTGTTACCTTCAAAAATATATTACGATTTGCTGATAGGATGTTGATAGCTACACCAGGAACAAAAGACAATTCTACGTTTTATTGAGAAAGTTATAGTAGTTAAATGGATGAGCTGAAACTCACTACATTTTTTTATGGTTAGTTCCTTTCTCATAGGCACTAAGTACACCTTACAGAATAGTTATTATGACTATCATTGATACTTATGTTTATCTTTATTATTGGGTTTTCCCTTAGATATGTTCATGATATAGATACAATTTTTTACTTAAGGTAGTGTTGAAAAATACCCCTAGGGTAACACTCCACCTTTTCAATTTTGCACTTTTGCGGTTTTCAAGATATTATTCTTTTGTTTTATTTTGTGTATGCAAAGTTGAATAAAGGCACATTATTATTTTATAATGTTGCAGAAATACATAATTATTTGGAGAGTAGATTTAAAACCATGAGCTTACCACGTTTCCGCTATAATGTTATGTTGAGTTTTTTAAACGTTTAACCTTTTCATTTATATTTTATACAAATCTGTTTTATAGTAGCAGTATGTGCACACAAAACTTTTAATTTTTCTCTCCTCATAGTTTCAAGTGATTTGGTACATTATTGTGTGTGTGTGCTAACTGTATGTTAACTGATAACAATAATATATTTAACCTTAGTGGTTGGTAAACTTCATCCTTACAGTTACGTTATATATTATTTAATAAAGACGTTTATCATTATATGCCACTGGGTCATACCATAACATTGTATATTCTTCTGAGAACCTGTTTAATCCAGTCCGTGTCATAAAGTTATAAGACACAATGGTGCAATCCGTGCACAAGGTGCATATAAATCGTTCTGTCTAACCATTCTGCCAGTGGAATGTCTCATTTTACAATTGAAACATTTAACGACCACATGCCGGTTATAAACGTATTATATTCAATCAGAATCACCCACGCTGCGCAAACTGTGCTCGCTGCATCATGCTTTCGGCGATACTTTGTATACACTGTATGTTTCAGATTTAGATAGGGTGATCAAATATTGTGAGATCCGCACTTATTCAGATGACACCCTCTTATATTTATCATCAGGTTCAACCAGCATCAAAAAAAAAGTCTACCGATCTCAATGTTCTTGGTTTAAAAACGACGGACTGTAGGTCAACCCAAAAAATCAGTTTGCATAACTTTTAAGTCTAAAAATAGCAATTTTCAAAGTAGCAATGTGAAACTTTATATTGAAGGCAAACAATTATCGTGTGCTTTTAGCGTTACCTTGGTGTAACACCTGATGAACACCTTATCTTTCATGGCCATGTTTCCAGGGCTGTTCAAAGCGTATATGCGAAGCTGAAATCTATTTATACATTTAAAAATACTTTGCCTAAAGTTTCTAAAATAAAGCTAATACCAAGCAAGCTGGGTTATGTTATCGATTCCTGTCTAAGATCCGTTTTACACACAAGAGAATTACTCGGAAAATTATGGTCATAATTATGCCGAAAATTTGCATGGAAAAAATATTGAAGATTTCCTCTACAACCTGTATGACACAAGCCAACAAAATTACCGAGTAATTCATATAATACGCCTGCGCATTAGAGTAATACTTTCGAATGGACATAACCTTAACGGGTATGACATTAAATATAATCGGAAAGACAACAGACGTCGTTGATTTAAATTTATTTTTGAAATCGAGATCTGGGTTAATATAAAATTTATCAATGCTGTTTTTGTAATTGGGTGACTTCACCTTGAACAAGTTTGGCCATTTTTGGTACTCGTCCAACAACAGTGTATACTTTATCTGAAGTCACTTGAAACACTGTGAAATACCGGGTGCGTTTTATATATCTATATTTAACACGCTCTGTTGCTGCAAAAATCGCCAAATTTCGCAGCAAACCTAAGATCAAAGGCAGTTTCACCGGTCCACGTGGAGTAAAGCACGCCTATGCGTGGACATAGCCAATGAAAAAGCGTGTATTTCAGAGCTCCGAACAAGTGCAGGTGGCTACTGAAAATTGAAACAGTTTAGCCAGTGCCGTGAATAAACGTGTTTTCTTTAGTCTGTCCGTGTTTTTTCATAGATTTTATTAGTTTGTGTGTTTTTGATTTTTGAATACTCAGTTTACTTGTTGATTTAATTGTTGTGTTGATTGTTCTTGTGTGTCCTAAATATGGCTCTTTGGAGACCTTGGGAAAATGCTCCAAGCCACGAGATGGTTGATGAACCTGTGCAGGCAGAATTCTTTCATAAAGATTTAGAGGAACAGACCCAAAGAGTAATCCTAAATATGTATGATTGTTTGAAAAACGAAAATCCAGATTCCTCGCAAAATCAAATTTTAAACAGAATTTGTATCCTGACAAAAATCAGTCGGTCTACCATTTATCGGGTTATAAAAAGGGGAGATGTAGTCAACCATTCCTTCCACAGAAAGCGCATAGGGCAAAAATTAAAAAGAATAGACGTGGGTTTTCAGGAAGATATTCGTCGTATAATATACGGATTTTATAAAGAAAATTTGGTGCCCACGTTGGAAACGATACGGGATAAATTAAAAGATTATCCTGAAGATTTTTATAATTACAAATGCTTAGACTCACTGGAAAACGAATCATTATTCTCCATGCTGGCAGTGAAAATGGATTTATACCTAATGCCTTGCTGTTATCTGTCAAAAATGTCAAAGAATCGTGTGCCGACTATCATGAGGACATGACCTCCGACTTATTTGAAAAGTGGATAGAGCAGCAGTTAATACCAAACATTTCCCCAAATTCAGTGATTATTATGGACAATGCGCCATACCATTCCCGACAGAAAAACAAAATTCCGAATACAGGCACAAGAAAACAAGACATTATTGATTTTATGAAGGATAAGGGAATGGAAATACCACAAAAATCAACCAAAGCCATATTATTGGATCTTATTAAAAGACAAAAATTTGAAAAAGAGTATGTTGTTGACAATCTGCTTCAGCAAAATGGCCACGAAGTATTACGTCTACCTACCTATTACTGCATTTTTAACCCGATTGAGTTGGTCTGGGCTGCTTTAAAAAAAAAGTAAGAAAACATAATCAGACCCCTCAATTAAGTGAATCGCTATTGGCCACAATAAGAGATGCAGTATCTCATATTGCTGCCACAGACCTATGGAAGCAGTGTTCTAGGCATATTATTGAAAAAGAAAATGAATATTGTGTTTTGCCTCCTGTAAATCCCGTTGTAATTCCTCTACAAGATGACTATAGCGACAGCTCCGAAGGCGAGGATGATATATAAATACCTATAATGTAAGTCTTTATATACCTTTTTATATACCTACCTGCTATGTAAATATTTGCCTATGTGAAACGTTGGAATTCTGTAATTTTTCCATTTCTTAACTTTCAGTCAACATAAATTAAACTCCCAATATAAGTATTTTTTATCGCAAATCAAAAAAATAAGAAGATAGTAAAATCCATTTATTGTGATATAAAAACATTATTATTATCGTTCTAAATAAATCACCGCACGCCTATGATACGTCATGAAATTACAAAGGACGCGCCGACCAAAGGGTTTTATGCTATTTCAAGTGACTTCAGATATACCATAACTTCTTCCCGATTCCACGACATTATGAATAAACAATAACAATGAACGCTTCTTCGTACGACTCGAACAGGACCACACACCACACCCACAAATGTTAAGTGAGGTTATGTTGTTGACGTTGACATTTGATAATGACATGCACGGAAATAACCCTCTGCGCCGATTCTCGCGCATATTCTATAGAATGGGTTTTATATTTTTACCATGAAAATTTTCATAAGAATTCCTTTACGTGTAATACGACAGCAAAAATTTTAGGCATAATTATGACCATAATTTTCGGAGTAATTCTCTTCTGTGTAAAACGGCTCTAACTCAACAGGAGGCTTTTCGATTGCAAAATGTCCAAAGCAACTGGGTACCCTATATTTCAGGAATCTCGAGAAAAGCAAGAATTTGCAGGCATCTTAAGGTTATAAATGGCTTACAACGCATCAGCTATGGGTAGTACACCTCCTTTCTTCCTTCCATACAATCCTCCATAATAAAATCCCAGTTTTTTTTGTTTAACAAATTGTCTTTTTGAACCCAGTATCACGACTTAAGTTTGCGCTTTGTTGGATGTGCACTAAACACGCCGTCATACAGAACAGCCTTTTTGAAGAAATCTTCCTCCAATGTGGCACCTTCACAGTATAATAACCTGCTTTAAAATTAAACACTTCATTTTCAGTGATTGTACATGATCGTTTAATCTAACTTACTGTGATGTATTTAAAAATTTTTGTACCTGATTTGCACTGACCTGTTTATCTGAGAAAACTGTACTTTTGGTATTTTATACATTCTTTTGCTTTGGTTGGTACTGAAAAGCAGCTATAAAGCTGAATACCCGCCTAGGTAAATAAAGGCCTTTTATTAGGTATTATAACGGTTATTGTAAAAATTCTATATTGATGTATCGAGCTTCTGTGATATCAAGTGGTATGAAAGGTAGCTTAGACCTATAACCCTCTTGCATCAGGTTTTTACTTTATTTTATTCAAAAGAAAGGAATTAAAGTGAAGGACTATCGGTATTTGGAGGTCCAGATCAATTTATTGAATTTTTAGCCGTCTGAAAAACCCAGGGTGCAAAATGTACATTGTCGTCATCCGTTGCTACTAGCGGACGAATCTCGTACCCCGGGGTAATTTTGGACGCTAATTTTGGATATGGCTATCAGAGAATGCGAAAAAGTTGCAAAGCCGTATTTGAACTTCTAGGTCTCCCTGTCGATATTAGACAGCTAAGGTTTGTGATCTGTGCACCATCCAAGAAACGGGTTTTGGATGCAAGTAGATTCGTTGGTACGCAAGATTTTTTAAAGGTTTTTATAGGTAAAAGGTAAAATCTCGATTTTCGTTGCCCATCGTCACAAAGAAACTCGTTACAATAGGGAGAAAATGCTTAAGATTGAACTAGAGCCTTTACTTATCGCAAGTAATTCTGGACATGAGATATATATTCTTTTGGATGTTACGTGACATGCTCATCACGAAAAATCATGTCTCTAATGCTTGGCCTATCTATATTTTAAAGTAATTTTCACATACGCCAAGAAATAATTAGTTTTTTAAAATCGATCGACTTGATCCATTTAATCTCTCCATTATGCATGTTTGTAACTAGTTTTTAATCCCTTCGCAAGAAACGGTGTTTGAATGAAATTGCACATATGGAAAATATTTTATTTCAGAATGTAAACATTCGTAGCTACAGAATACCGAAATTCTGTGCACTCGGATGCTAATTTTGGAAATGACCATTCAAAAATCCTAATGTAAGCATATCCCATTTTTCTCCTCTAAGGAAGGACCTTGCAAGACTAGCATCTTTTCAATGCCGTATTCGGAACCAGCGCCCTAAATTACCTCACATCCTTTCTTGATGACAACGGGTGACGAAAATCGAAATATCTTCTTGATTTTAATCTTATTGTATAACGTTTTGACCACAATGTCACTGTAATCAAGGCCACCGGGGAGGTCGAAACGTCGTACAATAAACAGAAATTAAAACATACGAAATCTGTAAATCACTTGAGACTGGCAACGTGGCGTTCGATCTGGCAACACTGGAGGTGCTGGGATTGGAGTGAAGACAGGGGAACATCCGGTCCGTCTTCAGTACAAGTTTGAACCCGCTCGAGTCTTTTGGTTGTCAGTAGCAATTTCTTTGGGAAACAGGTTTTCCTATTGTGTTCTAAAATGATCAATTTCGAGCAACGGTGTGATCACGTTTTGCTTCAGACTTGGGCACAGTGCAACAGAAACTCTTGCTAAAGAGTAGGTAGAGAGTCGATTGAATATGAACCCTGAACCGGAAGGCCTTCTTCTTCATGACCCACGAAAATATCGACCGGATCCGCGATCCTGTATTTTCAGATCGTCGGTTGACAATCAGAATGATCGGAGAGGAGTTAAATTTGACTCACTGCATCGTTCAGCAGATAAAGAACAACTGGGTGTTGCATCCCGATAACGCTCCTGGACACACAGTAATGTCAATAAAAGAGTTTTTGGCCAGTAAAATCATTCCTGCGGCTCCTCAGCCTCCTTACTCACCTGACTTGAGTCCTTGTGACTTTTTGCTGGCCGAAGTTGAAAAATCACCTCAAGGGTGACATTTTGGGACAGTCAAAAAGTTTAAACGGTAGTAACCAACCAGCTAAAGGCTATTCCTGTATAGGAGTGCCAGCACTGCTACGAGGAGTGGAAGAGCCATCTACAGTGCTATGTGGCATCAGAAGGAAGTGACAACAGAAAATTGTAATTATATCCTCCTGAGACCCAGACATGTTTTTCATAAGTTAGAGTTGTGACGTTTTTAAATATAACAGAAAATACATTAACAAACATTCTTTACTGAGGACATTTTTTATTTTTTTTCTTATTTTGAAAGATACATGACGTCCATTAAAATGGACATTGGGTCTTAACCTATACAAAAATGCCTAATGTATAAGTTATTTAGATGGTTAAAAATACATTTAAAATTAAAACTTAAACTTATAAGAACATAGAAAATAAACGTAAACTTAAATTTATCTGTTATGGAACTCTATAAAGCAGTTTCTGTAGCCAGTTATGCATAAGAATGTGTTACATCTATTACAAAAAAACTTAGTTTTTTTAGTACAACTGTCATTTTTACATCGAACCGAATTTCTTAAATCTGAGGCAATTTCTGGGTAATGTTCTTTCCGCTTTCTTTCGGTGCCTGCTGATGGTGAATCAACAATGATATTACCCTCAGGATTTCTTCGAGTTCCTATACCTCGTATATTTTCTTGGAAAATGTTGGATTCATTTTTCAAAAGGTACGTGGCAATTTCGATTTTAAAATCTAGATACTGCTGTATTTTTCGTGTAGAGGTTTGAAATATCTTTTTATCTCTTCGATAAAAAATCCATGAGTTTGCCAATGCTAAATCAAAGAAATGGAAAATGACTCTCACAGTCCATTTTTTTGATCTGGCTTGAATCGTGTAATAGCTGATCATTCGGTCTATCAGGTCAATTCCTCCCATACAATCGTTGTATTTAGCAACAATGTAAGGTGTTGCAACTTGTATGTATTTAGGGTCTTTCTTAGACCACCGTTTACACTCATCACTAGGTTGAATTCCTAGACGAGTAGATGCCAAAAGTACAGATTTCAGGTCATACCACTGTACAACCACTATTTCGCCATCTTGCCTTACAATTTGTTCCGAGCTACCTCTACCTATCTTGGCCATCATTTTGTCTGAAGTTAAATGTGCTGCCGCTGGTACACGAGATTTCATAATCGTTCCAGTACAATATTTCTTTTGTTGGCGAAGATATTCAAGAAGTGGTATTGTCGTAAAATATCTATCGCAATACACATGAGTTCCAGGAAATAATGTTCTTCCAAGCCGAACAACAGCAGAAGGTCCAACACCAAGTCGTTTTACAGAATCATCTGGAAACGTATTTTTTCCTTGATATAGTTCAAAGTCTACGACAAGACCATCAGGAGCAGCAACAACAAAATTTTTCAATCCCTCTGGATTGGGTTTTCCCCTAACAAACTGCTTCATTTGACAAGTTCCAGTGAATGGTATCATCTGCTCATCCACAGCAACTACTTTCTCTCTGGGTAGCTGCAAGCACCCCTGCAATACTGCTTCTAAAATAGGACGCACTTTCCAAAATTTGTCATACCTGCGTTTCTCCTCAGAGATGCTGCCATCAATTACGACTTTGAGGTTACTTCTTATAGAAAAAAACCTATCTCGAGTCATAATATCCGCAATAGCTGCAACCCTCGTGGGTTTGGCCCAGTACATTCTGATTCTAGGATATTTTAGGCAGAACATTAAACAAATTATCCCAAAGAAATGTTTAATCTCATTAAGTGTCAATCTAAGGGATACTCCTTTAAGTTCAACATACCTTGCATTTGTGCAATCACATACTTTTTGGAACATGTCATCTTCTAAGTACATGGCAAAATACGATTTTGCAGTCCAACCATCGCGAAGCTGTGCGCTGCATTCACTAGACGGACCTTCAAAATTTGGAGGTGTAAAAGTATCATTCCTTCTCCAAAACTGTCGCTGCGAAGAATTGGGAGTTTGTTTGGCCGTTCTTAACTTTTCTCTAAGGACACTAAGAGGAATTCTGTCCTCTCCTTCCTCGTCACTGCTGCTCACCAGGTCTTCATCATTTATTTCGTCCTCTCTCGGTACTAAATTATCCATATTTTCAATTTCATTTTCATCATCAGACATTTCAACGTCAGAATCATCGTTTGCAATGAGTTGTAGTATTTGCTCCAATTTTTCGTCATCTTCCCCTGGCCGAAGCACTCGTTTATTGCCAAAAATTGCTAAAATAAATTTTCCGAATAAATCAAAAATATTCATGAGATAGACCCAATGTCCATTTAAATGGACGCAAATAATTTAGGCTAGTACAAAAGTTATTTAAAATTTTTATTATTATAAAGCTGTTTAAATGTATCTATTAAACATTAACGAATATATATTTCCTCCTAAATCAGCACATAATGTTAAAAAATAGGTTACATACCATCTAAACGAGAATCACGTGCAGCCGCCATCACAACAGAAAACAAACTTACTGATTCACGGCGCAGGTGCGAGACTAAAGTCGGCCGAATCGGACTAGGCGGCAGCACGGAAGTGTCCAACGTAGTGGATGCGAGGTCTACGCTGCGTAAATATTAAATTAACGAAACTGGAAGTATAAAACTGCATGTCCATTTAAATGGACGCTGGGTCCCAGGAGGATATTTGAATAAAAAAATTAAAAACTCTCAGTCTCATCACTTAATTTACAAACCAAATCACAGAACAATCTGCAGGAGTTTCATTAACAAGATTTCAATTATCGTCAACTCTGGGACGCTGGTTCCGAATATGGTTTTGAAAATCCGCTAAAGTGTTGCGAGGTCCTGCTTAAAGCAGGAAAGTGGAAGCTTTAGGGCCTCTCGCCAATCTCAACGACAAACTGATAGATGAGAGTTATCGAGTTTCCTTGAACTTTGCTAAAGAATTTGCTGGTTGGTAGTGTATACGTACTCCTAGTAGATCTGAATTTTCTCCACGTACTTCCTCTCAACGTTAGGCGCATACTAGCTGATGGAAAAGAGCCAAATATAGTTGTTTACATCAGCTGAAGATCAAGATAACAAGCAATCCGATAATTGCTGCACGACATTGCGAAATAATAGCGTGTAATTCGCTAGAAATGTTTCTACGCTATCAGGATGGCATTGCTTCTTGACGTTTTTACACCAGGTGCAGACGTTTTGCGGAAAGTGTTTTACGGCTGCTCAATTAAAGCAGTTGCTTACGTTAATGGACATGAATACTAATTTACACAGATGTAACAGGATGTTAAGACGATAAACTTGAAAACAACAAACCCGTCTTAGCAGGTTGCGAAGTATCACCTGATACCGTTTCACTTTTATTATGAGAGCAGTACGTAAACGACTCAACTTAGGCTTCATTGTCAAGGCAATGTAAATTTCACTTACTTGGTGGCGTAACAACATCGAGTTGTCCTCCTTAGACAAGCGATAAGGGCGATAGAACTTGATTGTCACACCTATTTTCAGAAAAATGATTTGAGTACCTCCCATATTGAACTAACTCATGACATGACTTGCACGAATCTACATGTAACCATTACATTAGTATACCCAGACTACGGATTCGACACTCAGACTGAATCATAGGATCGTCACACACAGACCATTTGGTCACTAGGTATCCCAACAGATCATTGAGTTTAACGATTATTAGGAAAAGCAGTCCAGAAACTAGTTTGCCATGTCAATACCTAAAAGCTCAGACGTTACCCCTGATTCTATAAACCTCTTGCAGATATTTATTAAGCGCCTACTTGATGACAGGGTCTACGAAAAATTTCATAGATATTGCTCGTTTCCAAACATTCATTCATTTACTTGCCCCGTTCATCAGTACCATTATAGCACCGTCGATGGATATTCCCACAAAACCATTCAGGATTTTTTATATCCATACATTCATAAGGTGAAAAAGTTTTTGGTTGTTCAGGAACTGAATAAACATAAACACTATATTTACAGCGCTTAAGAAATACTCAAATATATGTTGTAAAGCTACCGGCAAACTAAAAACCGGCAAAAAAATAGAATTTGCAATAACTTTCTTGGTTCGCTGATTACACATTCTAGGTTATATTTATATTAGACATTATTTGAATAACAGCTTATTATTACATTTCAAAACTCCCCAACGAGTGTCACATGTGTGGGATCCGTCAACCCTTGGTCCCAGTGGAGTAAGCTCCACCAACTGTTGAAATATACTCGACTATGCTTTATAAGACTATACGTGGAATTTTTCCCAAAATCGTTGCACAATATTTGAAAAAATGCAAATGAAAATTTAAAATTATTTCCATGACGCCCCAAAATAGCTCCATCGGTACCTCGGGTTATACATCTTGACAGAAGGAATGTTCGATACGATCCTATATTTAGAAGTATCGATACTTTTGCTTCCCATACCCGATATTTTGGATCGATATTTTTACATACAACACTTGGGTGTATCGATACATTTCACGAGTATCATCATCTTTCGATCCGGACTGTGTCAGAAATAGTGACTAACATCAGATTACTTTTCTTCTTTGTTTCCTTCCGCTGGATATCGATAATTTTATTACAATATTTTAGCGTATCGATACTTTCTAAAACGATAAGAATCGATACATATCGATACTTTTCGTGGATCGAAACATCCCTGATCTTGACAGCTTGTGGTTCTTGTCAACTGGGCTGCAGGGTGCGGTGTTGCCTTTACTATCTTACATTTTGCTAAAATCTTATGACAAAAAAAACGCTTCAAATGAAATATTAACGAATACGCATAGAATTTAGAATATAAATTCATAAATTCAAATTTCAGATTGTCTATGCATGGACTTGAACCGGATTTTTCGGTATTTTTACTTACCGATAACATCATTGTCCATGATTTTTCAAAATAATTTAAATATTTCTCTTCTTGCCGAAAAAGAGCTGAAACCAAAAATAAAGCTTAAAGTTAATTTTATGTAGTCTTCATATCACTGATATTCAGAGACCTTTGACAGCTTCCGTCGAATTGCATTTCGATAATGTCTTTTCCTATTGGTCCAACTGACCGTCAAATATTAATGTTGGTGAAATTGAACCTTAAACTATCAATCCCTATTCACATGTTGCCATGCGATCCTTTCAAGCTCCAGCCTTTTGCCAAGATAAGGTAGTTAAGCGGTCATTCAAACCTAAGATGTCACGTTGGCCAGAAGCCACCGTGTCAATATCCCAAGCACTCTGATATTTCTCCTGACAGAGGAAACCGAGCAGTGATTAACAATCACTTGAACGTGGCAAGCTGGCTCTAAAAGTTCCATAACAACCCCCGGAAATTGGAGGAGTCCCACCTGCGGATATTTAGTAACAATAAATAGTAACCTCGTAAGCCATACATTAAAATATGAAGATAAAAAGCACAGCATCTTTATAAACATGGCTTAAGATCATGAATATAAAGGTATTATGGTTAGAAATATATGCAGTACTCAGGGAAGAGGTGCCCAGAGTAGGAATAGGTACCTCTTCGCACAGGTCTAAGGGCGGCCGTGTTGAGTGTCATTAACCAGACTTGTTGACCTTCTAGAAAGAATTCGGGTTAAACTTGATTGCAAAATCATTTTGAAATACTTCGTCGTATGCTTACACAGAAATACGAACAATAGTCTGCTTTACACTGATTTGAGTTTGTGATAATTCAAGGAATCTCACCTATGATAGCACTTTATGAGCGAATATTCAGAGTGGATGGCCGCAATTGAGCTGAAAATAAGAAGACTGATAGGGATTGCCTCTCTGACGAAAACCCTTGTGTTATTACTATCTGGCGAGCAGTAATTTGGTGAATGTTAATACCTATAAGCCACATGCACTGTGCCTCAATTGGGAAGCCCTTCCATTTTTGATTGTCAATTTGTCACCAAAAAGACACCCGCTCTTAGAAAGGTGTTTCTGTAAATTTCAATCACCGCGATTAATCGCTTTTTCTACCGGAGAAGGAAATCTTCGCGAACGTGAGTGCGTGATTGGTGATCTCGATGCATTCCACGATATGCCAACATGGTTTGACCCTCCTCAATGTGTCTGCTAGACGGACCTGTCAAGCTTTGAAAACTGATTTTCTCGGTAAATAGTGCTCAAAAACATAAAGAAACCATGGAAAGTTTTAATGCTTGTTATTCTTTTTAGACATCTCTTTATTGTATTATTGGCCATAGAAAATTATGAAATAAAACTTGCAAATCTTATGCGTTACATAAATAAATAAATTGCAGGATACGATCAGTTGTACAAATATCACAGGGTCGAGAATGACGAATTTTTACAGATACAATGAAAAAATAATATTGGACATATAACAAACATTTCAAGGACATTTACAGTAATTAGATAGATTAGATAATTTAACACATAGAAAAAAGTACCTGCTAAAATAATAATATTAACAATAATGATACTGGATAGTCAAGTAATAATGTATTCGACAAGGGAGGAGTTGCATTTTTAAGACAGAAATCTTTTTAGACGTTTCTTCAATATAAACATGTTAGTGTTTCTGAGGAAGTCAGATAAATCTGCTTCTCTGTTTAAGTGCGAAGAGAGCGCATTTATATACAGTGTGTTCATTGGAAAACTTCCCACCACGGCTTTATCGAAAACCACTGACTAAAAGAAAAAACGCCTGTCATGTAAATTGATGTTAGCAGATTATTTTTTCATAAAGACACGCTTACATGAGACTCTCTTGCTAATGTTAAAGATCAATCTGAGAACCCTTTTCTGTAAATGAAAACTCGGTTGATAGTGTTACTTTTTTTCTACATAAAGCGTAAGATTCTCCAGAATTACGTCATACTCTAAGACATTTCGTCACGGTGGGTAGCGTCCTGCTAAGTATTCATGCCTTCTTATATGACTTACTATCATATGTAGAGATCCCAGGCTATCTCTAATAGCATCAAATTGCCTAGCCATACCTATTTTTGGACCGGCAAAGGTTATTGAGCACTGAATTGGCACGGTATCTGGAGCGAATTCAGCTCGAACGCTATATCTTTCCCATCATAATAAACAATTTATAATGAAGAACATTGAACTTTCTACTGAATTACAGTAATTACGGTTTGTATTCCAATGAATGAACCAACCTTTCGTTTAAATGAAGCCTTCGAATCATTAATTAGGTGTATAGGACAGCGTTGATTGAAAATATCGATTAAGGAAACACCCAAAGAAAGGACAAGAATGATCGGAAATCGCCGAAGAATCCTTATTTATTCAATCACGAAGCCGAGCCGTTAGACGCAGGGCATTTATAATTTTCTTGTTTGGTATTTAGGGGAATGTTTGTTGGTTGCTTACGCGGAGCGAGTACCAAAGATGCAATATTTATAAATAAACCCGTAGCGCACGGCACATGCGGCCGATAGGCGATCATAGTCTACTGAAAATATACTAAGTGACATATAAATCCGAACACCCAGATTAAACGGTTTTATTTTAATAAAAGTTGGTGAATATATTTATCTTACTGTAAATAACAAGTGAAAAATTTTTCAGCCTTATCAGTTGGACATTTCGGTTTTTATACTGCTTTTTTTTAAATCACTAACGCTCTAAAAATGAATATTTCAGCCACAGTAAAGAATCAACGTTGGCGGATTTTGGTTGTTGACATCCTTTACGATCGGTTACAATGCCTAGAGTACGGAGACCTGTACGATTTCGTCAACTTAGTGAGTTTGATAGGGGCCGTATAGTGGGACTTCGGGAAGCTGGACTTTCGTTTCGGGCAATTGCAGTTAGAGTGCAAAGAAGTGTAGACACTGTGGTTAGGTGTTGTCAGGCATGGCTTCGAGAAGGCCGTACGCAAAGAGCAAGGGGCACTGGACGCCGCCGTAGAACAACAGACCGTGAAGATCGCCGCCTAAGATTATTGGCCTTAAGGGACCGTTTCTCCACTACCAGGTCCATTGCAAATGAATGGTTTGAATGGTTTGCAGAACACGGAAGACCTATTGGCATGCGAAGTGTTTACCGACGAATGAGAAGTTTTGGCTTGTTTTCATACCGGCCACACTGGGTCCTCCCTTTAACTCGAGAACACCGACGTAATCGCCTTGAGTGGTGCAGACAACGGTCACTCTGGGATCAGGAATGGAACAGTATTGTCTTTAGTGACGAGTTTCGATTTTGTTTAGGCATGCACCATGGTCGTGCCAGTGTTAGAAGGCGACGTGGTGAAATGAGGAATCCACAGTTTTTTGTTGAAAGAAATGTTCATCACACTGTTGGAGTTATGGTTTGGGGTGCTATAGCTTATGGTTCCAGGTCACCTTCAATCTTCATCAGAGGTAACATGAAGGCGCAGCGTTATATCCACGAAGTTCTAGAACCCCATCTTTTATCCTATCTTGACACCCTGGCAGATCCAACTTTCCAACAAGATAATGCCCGACCACATGTTGCAAGAGTCACAATAGACTTCTTTCAACATAATGATGTCACATTGTTACCATGGCCACCAAGATCTCCCGACTTATCCCCAATTGAGCACGTGTAGGATATGATGGGTAGGAGATTGCTCAATTTGCAACGTCCTCCTCAGACTCTAGAAGCACTTCGGGAGGAGTTGCTGGTTGCCTGGAATGAGATACCACAGGAGGACATTGACCACCTGATCAGAAGCATGCCTAGGCGCGTTGGAGAATGCGTAGCACATCAGGGTGCATCCACACATTATTAAAGGTCAAAGGGCTTTAAAGCAGTGCAATCATTTTGAAATTTTTATCATTTACTTATTATGCTTCATTAAGTACTTATACAAAATTTTATTAAAATAAAACCATTTAAACTGGGTGTTCGGATTTATATGTCACTTAGTATAGTTCATAAGTCTTTAGGGTAAATGTACAGTGAAATCTGTGGTGTATAAAATATGTTTAATAGGTTCCTAGAATTATTATTTGAAAACACCGGTGCACAGGACAAGCGCTGGGCTCTTTTGAGCATTTACTCTTACTAGGCCTTGAGACTACTCCTGCTAGCGAAGTGAAGTATGACTAAGAGTGCCATTTGATTAGGGAATACCTGCATTAGCTCACAATTTTGAAGTAAGCTTGAAGATTCTGTATGTTCAAGGCTTTGTAATTACACATAATTTAGATGAATCTCACCGTTTTATCCCTGATGAGTTAGCACTCTTTACATGGGATTTTGTGAGAGACTTGTCAGTTTCTGATACTATTTAAGCTTTTATGAGAAACAAAATAGGAATGTTTTAAACATGTATCATAATAAAGTTCGAGAATATTGAGGCTTTAACAGTTTTAAAGAAATCACCTTCTCGTTTTGAATTTGTTTTATTTTGGAGGTGTTTACAAATCTGACTGTATGATGATTTTAGATATTTAGTAACAAAACTGATAAAGCGATACTTTCATTTATATTTGAGTGATACCTTGAAATACTTAAGTTTTTGGTAGATTCAGAAGGTCGTGAAAATCAGTTATTTTCCAAAGTTTGTTTAGGTGTGATTAATGTTTATTCTTGCTCAGTATCCTCGGCTTATAACTATTTTTCACAAAAATTACTAGAACTGTATCTATTTCATTGTAATCTTGAAAAACGGTATAAATCAGAACACAATCAAGGAACGTTAGGAGTTTAATAAGAGGGAATATCTTGCCACACCACTGCACTGTCTACATCCAGTACCACGTCTGTGACGAAACTCCAATAAAAATCTTATGAACAGCGAAGGCGTCACATGTTATTGTTCCTATTTACGTCTTCTGAAGTCACCTACACAAATAGACCCAAATACGTTACATTCTACCTAAAGATACGTCACAAAACCCATAGCGACATCGCACCGAGATGAATAACGCTGAACCAAGGTCATCTGAAATACGGCTTGTGAAATGGACCCCGTTTTTAAGAGCATAGACATTCTTCCGTGGAGCAAGATTTAAACTGTTGAGATGGTAACATAAAAATTGAGAAATGTCAGCCATGAAGTTTAGTATCAGTCGTAGCTAAAAAAAAAATGATAAATGGATAATTGTGATGATCTGCCGTTAGCAAAATGATTCTTTTAGAATAATTTTATACCAAAAAAGCATAAGTATGAATTATAAGCATGTGTATGTTTCGAAATAAAAAATCCTTTGATTAGTACTCTAAGCACTGCTCTTATCAAAAGCAACTCGATGGTAATCTGCCTTCATCTCGATTTCGACTTCGGTTGCGTTGTTTTTGCGTTCTCACCGAAAGAAACTCCTTAGCATCTGGCGGACTGATTTTAAAGTTGTGGAAAAAGCCACTAAGCATGTACTTAGACTCCACAGCGTTGCATCTACATTCCGTTTACAGATTCGGGATCCCAAATATGTCAAAATGCGTAGTTGTAGTATATTTTATTAATAGAAGAAAACTAACTTACATCTCGTACAACTCGCAAAGATATGTTACAAATATTAGTCAACTATAATTACCAAAAGATTTCGATATAAAAAAGTGATCATTCGAAAAATTTGCTCTCCCCTATGATCTGGCAGTGAATAAAATTTTATTAGCACTATTATTCAGTCTTGTAATGCGAAAATAATTCTTGCATACTGATTGGACAGGATATATATCAAGATAAAAGCGTATTAGCAAGTTACAAACTAACACAATATTTTAATATAATAGGCTACCGAAAAATAAACAATGGGTGTATGTATATGTATGCGATAAGCATCTAAAATAACAAATATGACCCGTATTTCGACGTACTTGTTTTGGCGTTCGTTACGTAATGTAATTTACTGCAATTTGCCTACGAATTGCGGATGCTGAATAGAAAAATGAACCTGAAACTAAGCATAGAATAATAATAGTTCGGAATCTCTTGTTCCACAAAACGTATATTATTTGTTAGCGGATGCAAATTATACAGGTTATACATCAATCGATATTTGAGTACTTTTGGGATACATATTCATACTTAAAAATCCCATATGTTGGAAAAATAGAAATGTTTGTACCAGAATACACATTTTTCAATGATGTAGGAGCTTATCGACTCAAGAATCTTGTCATATTTTACGTGAGTAGATTTCACTCAATTTTCCGTCAGTCTGTTGTGACACAATGTAGAGTCAACCTTCTTGGCGCCGTTTCTTATAGCAGGCGACATTACACCCATATTCAGACATAGCCTCCGAGCGTGCCTGATTATCGAAAGAGCCTTTCTTATCACTGCACACTTCAAGCATATTAATAAGAAGTTAGTCACTCTGAATAATATTACAAGTTCTGTTATGTTACGTACATAATGAATACAATATGTATAACTGCTAATGTTCATGACTTTTTACATGCCTCCCACTTGCTGCTTTATTCTAACAGCGTGTAGGAAGCATTAATTCATATTTTTGTTAAATATACTTACAGATTTGTGATTCAAAACGTGGCCTATATTCGTATCTTCCAATGAATGCATTCATTTAGTAGTCATCTGAGCATAAGCATGCATGTAATATGAATGAAGACGCTGTAATCATGCTAAACATCAATTTGAATATGGCAACAATCTAACATATATTGTTTTCCTCAAATGTAGAAAAGGGGGGGCAATTCATTACTGTGAAGCTAACTAATAGTTGAGCTGCCAAGCAAGTTTCAAATATGCTATATGACATAGTAGATTGTGGGTTCGATCTCCACCAGTCAAATCTCCTCTTTCAATACCCCTCGAAGATCACAGGACTCTACCTGTCAGTCATGAATTATTTACTGTTGTGGATAGTTTCAATGTCAATATTATACCAAACTTCATGTGTGCTAGTCTAGTCCCGAAGAGTGACTGACTCTTCCTTGCTATCACATACAACATGAATCTGTTCTGCCAGACTGTCTGCAGTCTATAATAATAAATGCCTTTATTTCCAAACATTTCTCAAAAAAAATCTGAAAGAGAAACATGAGTATTAACCAAAAAAAAGGAAAATATAAAAAAATAAATAAAACAAATGTCCGCTGTCTGAAAATCACATGGGGGAGTTCACTATCTAGTGCTCTTCCACTCATCCCTTGAAATTGTAAGAAACATTATGCCAGTAAATACATCCATCAAGCATATAAAAACATCAATATGAACAGCATGTAAGTTTAAAAAAAAATAAAATAGAAAAGTGAGACATGTGGTAATAAATTAAAAAAAAAGAAAGTCTAGAATAATATATAGATATACCCATACATATCGCATAAACAAACGCCAATATGAGCGACAATTAAAGTTTGAAAAAAAACAGCAAATTGAAAACGTGGTGGTAAATGTAAAAGTCTAGAATGATATACAAATACATATACGTACATTTATGCATCATATGAAAAAAAATATAAACAAAATAATGGAATGCAAACAAAATAAAATTGAAATTCCGCAGTAAGAATAATTCTACTTTATACATTCAAGGTAAGAATCACGCACTAAATATGTTGCTTTAAATGAACTTTATTTTGATTTTGAAAAAAAATTCGATATCCTCTAAAAACTCGTGGGGTTCTGAACATGGCGGACGATAAATTGCAGATACCTAAATTTTGTTATGGTTAATTTGGATCATTATGTTTAAAATTTTGATTCTATCGGTGAAAGTGAATGTATCATGATTATATTGCAGTTTATTTCTTACAAAAACTATCACCCCATCGTTTTGGTTATAAGTGCCAAAGTTATACAGCGTGTCATATCCCTGCTGATTGAAGCAAGAAATATCAGCCACTTGCCACGTTTCAGTTAAAACTATTAGATCAAAATTGTACCATATTTGGTCGAGTAGTATTTTTAAGTAATCAATGTTGTGTTTTATACTCCCTATGTTCATATTAAAAATTCGAAATTTTGCATCAGAATTTTGTGTACATAAATTAAGTTCATCGACGTTTTGTGCTATATTTGTTACAATACTTGGAATTTGGAAATCATTAATGTATTTATTTACTGACATTTTTAGGTCATCTTTAGAGATAGGAGTAGTAAAAGATGAACTTGAATTTTAAAAAAGTATCCTTAAGTTTGGTGTTCCTGATAATATTTGTACGATGGACAGTTTTTGTCGGTAGGTGAGTGGTTAATATTATAATTTTTTTTATATCTTTCATTTCCATATCTACAGTTGCAGCATTCTATTGATACATGCTTACAATTTTCTTCTTCGTGACCGTTGCCATAGTTGGCACATATCTTCTCATTCCTGCAATTCTTTTCTGTATGATTAAAACGGTAGCATTTTCTACACTGAGAAATGTCGTTATTTTGATATACTGTCAAACATTGCCATCCCAGAAGTATTCTTCTATTATTGTCTTCGAAGATTTTTTTGAATAGCTTTCCAGAAGTTTCCGCGTAGATAGTGTAATTGTTTCTTGATGGAAAATATTTGATAAACTTTACTTGTATGTCTCCACTCATATAATTCTGATGTATAAGATCTTCTTCAATTTGCTTTTCATTCGGTTTCTCACTACTTTTATAATTTAATATTTTAATTTTTGGATTTAACATTTTCGACTCAGTAACTTGGTATTTTTCATTCAATTTACTTTGAAGTTCATCTTTCAGTTTATTATGGTTTGATTCATCAATTTTTATATCAATTCCGCCATTTTTTGAGTTTCTCACACTTTCTATTTGAATGTTCAGAGATGAAAGATTCATTCTCTTACTCAATTCTCTTCTCGTATTATCGCAAGATTGTTTTTCTTTTGGAATAACTGTGATGCATTTCAGTGATTGCCTTTTAGTAATAGGTGTCGTTTGTTTTAAGATTTGTGCGTATGAATTTTCTTCTACTAATTGGTTTTTCTCAACTTCGTCGAGTCTCATATTAATTCTATTTAGTGCTGATGCTATGGCATCCTTCTCAGTAATACTTGCGGTTATTGACAGTTGCTGCTCTTTTAGTTTTAAATTTTCGTTATTGAGCTGACGAATTATTTCCTCCTTTTCTGCTAGTGTTTTTTTCAGGGATCGATTCTCTTCTAATATTTTTTTTACATTAGTCGAATCAGGTCGATTTTCTTCATCTGTGATGCAGTTTTTTTCATTCTCGGGCTTTTCTTGTTGTTCTTCTTCTTCCTTCTTCTTTTTGCGGGTCATGGCACTCTGTATCGTAATTTCTTATGTAGTATGGATCAGGAAGAACAAACTGTCAACTTGTCAATTTTACGTCACTCCGAGGTTATATAAATATGGCTGAAAACGACTGAAAACTGTAAAATCCGCTGCACTAATGTATCCAGACCCGTACTTTATCCTTATAAATGGAAACTCTTCGCCAAAAGGTTATTTCATGGACTGTGTACCAACCAAATTCTTGACAAGGTAGGACGAGATCGTTTGCTTGTTTACTACTACTACTATTATATATATAATGATAAAACCAAGATTTCGCAAAGAATTCTTTTGATGTCTAAATTGAGAAAATTTCGGTGAGGATACAATAATTTTAGAGCCAGATAAGATTTTTTGATACAGTTTGATATGTGCTCACGAAACCTCAGATGATAATCTATTGTTAAGCCTAAGTTTTTAACTTTATCACAGTATTTTAATCTAATATTATTTAAATAAATTCTCAATCACATAAGAACGGTCTTTACCAAAGATCGCAGCAGCTGATTTATTTGGATTTAATATTAATGAATGCTCTTGCAATCTTTTAGCGAGGTTAGTCAAGTCACTGTTTATTTTCAACTCGGCAGCTGGCCAATCTGAACTAGGAAAAGAATAGTACAGCTGGGTATCATCCGCATAAACGTGTGACTTACAGAATTCCAAACATTTAAGGATCCGACTGGTATATTTAGTGAAGAGCAATGGTGCAAGTATAGATCCTTGCGGTACACCTGTGGTGGTGGGCTTTGAACTAGATATTTCATTCTTCAGTTGTACACACTGTGATCTGCCACTTAAGTATGAATTAAAAAGTTTTACGCTGTCAGTAGACAATCCACATGACCTTAAAACAGACAGCAAGACATCATGGTTAGTTGTGTCGAATGCCTTGCTGAAATCTAATAGTATTAAAGCGGTACACTCACCCAGATCATTCGACTGAATGATATCATCAGTTATTTTAGCAAGTGCAGTGGTGCAACTGTATCCTGGACGAAAACCTGACTGTGTTTTAGGAAGGATACTTTGACTTTCAATATGTGTTCTTAATTGTATTTCAATAATTTTTTCAACCAATTTTGAGAGACCAGCTAGAATACTTATTGGACGAAGATCTGATAGCTGTTCAGCTTCCTTACATTTTGGAATTGGCACTATTAAGGCCACTTTCCAGCACTTTGGATATTTTCCCTCAAGAAAAATTGAATTAATAAGATGTACCAAATATGGTAAAATATACGGGACACAATTTGACGAGATGTATGCTAATACCATCATTTCCTGGTCTGGTGTTTTTTATCCTACTTAATGCGTCAAATACGTCTTGCTCAGATACCAATTTGGAACTGAACTCTAAATTACTTATTTTGTTTTGATCATAATATAATAATAATAATAATAATAATAAATGTCTTTATTAATCAGCATACATCAGTGAGGCGAAGTTTAGCCAAATGGCTACTCTTACACTTAACCTCACTGTGTACGAAAGAGTAACACAGTTAAACTCGATACACAAACAAACAATAGTAATAATAAGAAAAAGAAACAAATGCACACTTGAACTATTAATATAATAATAATAATAAAGTGTCATAAAAATAAAACAAACCAACATTTCAAACACTGAGAGACGATTGCATCTCCAATAGCTGTTTTCCAACTGATTTCTTAAAAGAGAGTAAACTGTCTTGTTTGTTAGCCGCACTGACTGAATTGTAAAGCTCAACAGCATTATACGTGAAAGATCTCTGATATAATGAGGTGTAGTGAAGAGGAATATTGAACTGTTCATCATGACGTAACCTTCTTGAAATTAAATTCCTATGCGGAACTAACTTATTTGCAAGGTAAATAGGTCTCTTGGTAACGATTGTTTTATGTACAAAAACCAACATATGAAACTTGAAAAGATTATTGAGCTTCAGCCACCCCAGCTCACAGATCTTGGATGTAACATGGCTATACCTACGAAGGCCGAAAACAAAACGACAACAACAATTTTGAATTTTCTGCAATCTGGTTTTTGTTATGGAGTCAAGACAAGGATAAAACAGTATAAAACAGTAAAGCAGCTTAGACATAACTAAACTTTCCACCAATTTCTTTCTAGTCTTGAAATTGAGAATAGAACGATTGGAGTATAGGAGTCTTAGGCTTGCATATGTAGCTTTAGATATATTACTGACGTTGTGATGAAATCTAAGATTTACGTCTAAAGTAACACCTAGACTTTTTGCATGCGTGACGAGTGGAATATGGTCATTATTTACCCTCAAATCAGTCATCCTTTCAAAATGCTGATAGCTGGTTTTGGGACAGAACAACACCGCAAAACTCTTGGTAGGATTGAGCTTCAAACAGTTAGCCTTGCAATAGTCAGTTATATTTACCAGATCTAAATTTATTTTATACGAAGCTTGATCCACATTAGTAGAGTCAAAAGTGAAGGTCAATTGTGTATCGTCTGCGTAAGTATGAATACTACAAAACTGTAATACAGTATGCAAGTCAAAAGTATAAACTAAATATAGTAAAGGACCAAGCACGGAACCCTGAGGAACACCAGAAGCAACATCGGTACTAAGAGAAACTCCTTGGCTTGTTCTTATTCGTTGCTCGCGATTATTTAAGTATGATTTAAAGAAGCAAAGAGGAACGTCAGATAGTCCGTAGTATTTTAATTTGGATAGAAGCATTTCGTGGTTAACCGTATCAAATGCCTTTGAGAAATCTAACAACACCAGCACAGTGTAAATATGATTGTCTAAGTTAGAGATAATCTCATCAGTTACGTGTAATAATGCAGATGTTGTGCTGTGACCACTACGGAAACCAGACTGACAATTTGGAAACATGTTGTACTCTTCAAAATATTTTACCAATTGCATATAAACAATTTTTTCCAATATCTTTGACAAGGCACACAATATACTAATGGGTCTCAAATCCGAATATTCTCTAGGATTATTATTCTTAGCCAGAGGAGTTATAACAGCCTCTTTCCACAAACTTGGAAATACTCCTTTTTCTAAACAAAAATTGACGATATGTGTTAGATGAGGTAACACTTCAGGAATACACAAATTGATCATTCCTATGTTAATTCCATCACAACCAGTTGCTTGAGATTTGATGGAAATTATAATATCTAAAACATCTTCTGGGGTAACTAAATGAAAGTGAAAGAGCGGAATGTCTGAATTAAAAGAACTTGAAATATATTCATCTACCGTACGATTTATAAGACGGGAATTAACATTATGGGATATAAAATTTGATAAAAAATAATTGTTAACTTCGTCAGGATTGAGCAAGTGTGGGGGAATTTCTGCCTTATTTTTTTTGGTAAGCTCCAAAATTTCTTAAGTGGTTCCAAAATTTTTTAGGGTTTGACTTTTCGAAATGAGCTAAATATGCTTTTTTCTCTCTTTTAAGTGCAGTAGGTGCGTGATTACGCAAAATTCTGTAGTTGATCCAATTTTCTTCAGTTGAATCATGTCGAAATTTGAGTAAAGCTTCATCTCTTTCCTTGAAAATACGTTTCAAGGTTTGGGTTAACCAAGGCGATGCATTTTTCGTTATACGCGCTTTACGAATAGGTGCATGTGTATCGAAAAGAGCAATTAAACTTTCAGTGTGCTTTGAACAAGACCATATCAATATTTTTCAGGTCCCTATATTCAATAAATTTTGGTGCATTTCTAGGAGCAGGCATTGCTAATTCACAAAAAACTAATCTGTGATCAGATATTTGATCTGCTGCTAATGTCCCAGAGTTTAAAATAATATTTACATCATTCACAAAAATGGGATCTATCAATGTGGAACTGAACTGCGTAATTCTAGTGGGCTCGGTAATAATCTGAGCATAATTATATGAATCAAAACATCTATTTAGAAGGTTCTCATGATTGAACAGATCAATATTTACATCACCCAAGAAAATAATATTTTCATACAACGGAGTAAAAAAAGATAACAAATCGTCAAAATTATGTATGGCAATATGATTACCAGACGCCACACGAGGTATGCTGTCAATAAAAAAGTTATTTATATGTTCCACATCTTGCAAATCAATAGGAATATTTGACGTCTGTGACTTAATACTAAGCGAATTAAGTTCTCGCCACAAAGATTTATTATCCTTACTCTGAGCAATTTTATCAAAATACTTTCTTTTTTCATGTAGAGTAGCATGATTGGTTTTGTTTTTTAGTTTTTTATATGCATTCCAATTTGAATTGTTCGGATTTTTTCTATACTTTGCTGCATCCCGACTACACATCAAATTCCTTATATCATCCTTCAGCCAGGGAGCTTTAGGCTTAGTAATTTTGGACGTTTTCAAAGGAATATGCTTGTCAAACAAAGTTAGAATTAAATGAATGAACAAGTTCAGTTCACCTTTTCGTCAATATTTGACAAGTAACATATGTCAATTAAGGGAAGATTTTGCAAATCAGCATGCAATTTATCCATTTCAAGACTCCTAAAGCTCCGATAAGTGTAAAAGAGTGGTTCAATTTTTTGTCTATCTTGTAGTACCTTACACGAAATCAGTTCATGATCTGTTAAATCTAATCCGCCAACGTGCTTAGATTCGATCATTGAAGGATCGTTGCAAAGAATAACATCTATTAATGTCGCCGATGTATTAGTAATATGAGTAGCTTCTTCCACTATTTGCTGTATACCTGTAGAATCTAACATTTCAAGCATATAATTTGTAGGTGCAGCCTCAGAGTCGAGGAAATTTATATTTACGTCTCCTAGGCTCACGGAGCATAGCCACACATAAAGATTCTTCAAGTTCATCGATAAAATATTTATAATTGAAATGTGGTGGTCGATATACTACTCCAATTTTCATAACTATTGTGTTTCCATGCCCGATTCCAAGACAAACAACCAGACGCAAAGCTTCCACATCCCTTGCACTGATCTCATTCATTCTCTGACTTTAAGTCTCAATATTCCGAGTATCCGCTAATGTCTAAGCCTAGAATCAACATTGTCAAATATAGGTCGATCAATATGGCTGACTACTCAACATAATATGTTTGTGCACTTATTCATAATGGTTCATGTGCCTCTTCGCACTACTTAGGAGTAATATTTTTCATACTAGTAGCGTTATATGGTATCGCAATATTCAAAAGAATCAAATGAAGCAAACATCTATTCAATTGCGAAGGCAAGCGTGATTGCCTATTAGATACCAGTAAATATTTATGAATTCTTACTGCAAAAGTAGGTTCGTTAACTTCGTGGAATGGTATCGAACTCCTATAATGACTTAATCGTATTGATAACAGTAATTGCGTTTTTACATTGAGGAGCATGTACACATGCTATTTTTATAAATTGTTAAATCGATCATTGGAGTCTCCGCAATACTTCAAAACGTGAAAACTTTCAAAATACACAATATTATCAAGTCGTCGAGACGTGCTGGGTTTGTTTTGCATAAAGTGATTAGGCATGTTTTTGTGTATAGTCAACGCCAAACAAAGTGGCGTGCACGTCATCAAGGTGGGTGTGTTGAAAAATTTACATTGTTGCCAAACTTTTTGTAAAATAATAAAATTTATTATTTACATATCTAGGTTTATAAGCAATATTAACCTCAAATGAGAACAAAAATAATAGTATAATAAAATTATAGATCTGTACTTGCATAATCATTAAGTATGACAATTATTGATCAGATGACACTATGAAACTACCATATTTAATTGATAGCTTAAAGGTACTGAATAAAAATCCAAATGGGGTCCTCCAAATTTTATGCATGGTATTTATTTTACAGAATTCATACAGAAAAATGCATTCTAAAATTAGGTAAGCTACTGGTGTAAGCTTTTTCTGTACAATAAAGTTAGTCGGAGTTTCTTTCTTCAGCGCTGTCTGAATCTGAATCTTCATCACTCTCAAAGTTGATTATTAAAGGTTCGATGTCTGGTCGATCAAAAATTCGTTCTCTTTCATACCATTTAAAAATTTCTTGCTCAGTATGTCGAACACTATTTTTCCACATGTCTGGGGTAACCGTTTGTAGAGCCTCGTTCCACATATCCAAACAGTCTTTTTCACTGTTACCATCTCTACCAATATGTCTGTTATAGTAACCTTTTGCTATGCCCCAAATTAACTCAATAGGGTGAAATATACAATGGTAAGGAGGCAGACGAAGAACTTTGTGCCCATGTTGTTCCGCCAATTCATCAATCACGTATATTTTAGGTGGTTGGTTTCTAAAAAAGCAGTTATTTTAAGAATAGGAATAAACAAAAGAAATATAAACTGTCGACCAAAATATATATAATTAAGAAGCATTATGTACCGAGCAACAATACTCAATAGCTCTGTTTTAAACATTGTGTTTAAAAATGGTATGTTTTGATTTGTCAACCAGTCTTGGATATTTTTTTTTGTCCATGCATTGTTGGGCACTTTGTTCAATATCATGCTGTGATAAGGGGCGTTATCCAGTATAATCATAGATGGACTCTCCAATTTTTCTAATAACTGATGTTGAAACCATTTAAAAAAATTGTCCTGGTTCATCTCTCCATGGTAATCGCTCAATTTTGTTTTCGAAGAAAATATCGCTTCACTACCCTCAATAAACCCATTTTCATTTCCAGCATGTAATATAATGTATCTAAAATATATTAGTTTTAAATTTTATAGTGCAAATTGTGTAAAAGTACATACCTTTTACCATCTGTTTTAATAGCTTTCACGCTTTTTTGGTTTCCATTTTGTCAAGAGCGACCTATGGTCCCATTTTGAAATATCCAAGTTTCATCGAGGAAGACAAACTGGTATAAGGCCTCAACCTTGGCTTGATTGTATTGCCTTAGAAATTCCACCCTTTTCAAAGCTATACTTGGTAGTTCCATGAGCCCTCGTCGCGGATTGTCCTTAAGCCACTTAAATCCAAGATCTCTAAGCAACCGCCTTAAAGACGTGGCACTACCATCAAATAATGCCCTATCTCTTAATCGAGACCATAAAGTTTGTATCGTAACTTGTTCTTCTGAAACCATGTGTAATATGACATTATAATTTAGTTAACAAATTAATGCAAATTTCTGATAAGTTATTATAATAAGATCTTACTTTTGTGATACATATTATAGATCACTTCTCGAATGGCACTTGTATCCAATGTCGCTGTGTTGGTTACACGTTTAATATAACTCCGCTTTTTCTTGGGCGATTCTAAATTTGCATCACTGTTCACACCCTCGGAAATACGACTAACTGTCCTTAAACTAATTTTTAAAGCAGCAGCAACACGCTACAAAAAATGAAATAAAATTTCACTATTATTAATATACATTACATATAATTATTAGTAACCTACCTCTTGAACAGCATTTAAAGGCAACAAAGGCCCGTTGTTGTCCCTTTCTTGCTCAAAGTAGTGCATTAACGAGGCCACGAGTTCCTTATACCGACTATTTAACTGTTTGGGCATTTTTATATACCAAAATTGCCTTTATCTACTCGTAAAATGAATAATTTTGTTTTGAAACAAACAGTTGTTGATTTACAGTATGCGGGGCCAAAGGATTTATAAAGATTTGAAATGCCACAAATTGATTCAGTGTCAAAATTAATACAAATGTCAGTTCCCAGTTTAAATAAGTTTCAAGGTGACAATGTGTCAACGCTGCGAAATCGGTTTAGTGCGTTTACATGTCGATAAGTGATTGGAGCGTTTGCAAAACATTTTATTTCGCATAATGCGTCTAAATTTATCAGAAAGCAACTTATGTGATATTTTAATAACAATGTTTATATGACTATTAACCATAATAAGAGAGTAATGACCATTTTACAATTTATATATCACATTAATATGAAACTGCAATAGAGCAATTGTTTGTGATAGAAACCTAGGCATTAGGTCGGGGAATTTTTATCGTGATGACGTGCACGCCACTTTGTTTGGCGTTGACTATACATATAATCAGAACGAATAATGAGCTTCTCTTTCAGATGATTTGGTGTTGGGGGAAAAGGTCAATATTTTCTGTAGATAAGTTAACTTTTTTGCTTTGAATTTGCTTATCAAAACTTTTTCCACTTTGCAGGACATTCATTACTGCTTGCGTGTACCATTTAAAACAAGGGGATCAAGAGAGACCTTTTCCATGCAGTTCAAAAATTGGTCAATTGGATGAGTCTAACTTCATCATAATATTGCGGGATCCAGGTGTTAAGGCTTTGTCTCACCAGCTTCCTTAATGAGAATAAATTTAGTTTTGCCTAGAACATTATTATTTCTACGTCTAAATGTTTACAAATTATGCGACTTATCTGTACTTCCTACTAATCTATTCCAGTGAACTTTTTCAAATCTTCCAATAAATAAGACATTCCCATGATTGGGGCAACACATGCGAGACTTTGTACTTGAATTGACGTCACATTATATTAGTTTCTGCTTATTAAATATGACTAAGACGATTATAAGGTCATCTCACTTCACCCAGAAAACTGTTATCTTTATCTTGCGTTACGCTTTGATAATTGCTGCTGCATTAATGTAACTTTTCGCCTTTTTTCCATCAAAGCAAATAGTGCTTTGACCATTGCAAGAACAATGCCGTATCTAAATAGGATGACTAATCCCAATTTCGCTTGACGCCTAATAGCGCCACCTCTTCCTACATTCATTGTTTGCATTTAACAGCTCGTTCAACTCACCCAAGCCATTATGCCATCCTTTGTTTGTTGGATTATTTACGGAAAACAGAGTTTACAGTTTTTGAGTTGGGGCCCGCACAGATGTTGCTTCAATTTTCAAAAAACGTTTCTAACAAGCTTGAGCATATGATTAATTATTGCTTGGCGCCTCATGTACTTGTATTGACCACATTTTTTTAAGAAGTAATCAAGAAAATCATAATTATAAGGTTTCGTAATAAAATCAGATATTACTGAGCGCTACAGTACAGTATCAACTCTACCCCTCAACCTTGAAGATTTTGTACATACTAACCCTAATAAAGCGAAGGATAAAGAACATATAGACTACGAAAAATTAATAATATACTTAAAATCTGAAACCTGGAACAACTTATATAATCTAAGAAATGTTCACGCAGCAACTAAATATCTGACTGCAAGAATCACTGAAGGTATATAAAGAAATACCAAGAAAATTATACTAAGTGACATATAAATCCGAACACCCAATTTAAATGGTTTTATTTTAATAAAATTTTGTATAAGTACTTAATGAAGCATAATAAGTAAATGATAAGCATTTCAATATGATTGCACTGCTTTAAAGCCCTTTGACCTTTAATAATGTGTGGATGCACCCTCATGTGCTACGGATTCTCCAACGCGCCTAGGCATGCTTCTGATCAGGTGGTCAATGTCCTCCTGTGGTATCTCATTCCAGGCAACCACCAACTCCTCTCAAAGTGCTTCTAGAGTCTGAGGAGGACGTTACAAATTGAGCAATCTCCTACCCATCATATCCCACACGTGCTCAATTGGGGATAAGTCGGGAGATCTTGGTGGCCATGGTAACAATGCGACATCATTATGTTGAAAGAAGTCTATTGTGACTCTTGCAACATGTGGTCGGGCATTATTTTGTTGGAAAGTTGGATCTGCCAGGGTGTCAAGATAGGGTAAAATATCGGGTTCTAGAACTTCGTGGATATAACGCTGCGCGTTCATGTTACCTCTGATGAAAATTAAAGGTGACCTGGAACCATAATCTATAGCACCCCAAACCAAAAAACTGTGGATTCCTCCTTTCACCACGTCGCCTTCTAACCCTGGCACGACCATCGTGCATGCCTAAACAAAATCGAGACTCGTCACTAAAGACAATACTGTTCCATTCCTGATCCCAGAGTGACCGTTGTCTGCACCACTCAAGGCGATTACGTCGGTGTTCTCGAGTTAAAGGGAGGACCTAGTGTGGCCGGTAGGAAAACAAGCCAAAACTTCTCATTCATCGGCAAACACTTCGCATGCCAATAGGTCTTCCGTGTTCTGCAAACCATTCATTTGCAATGGACCTGGTAGTGGAGAAACGGTCCCTTAAGGCCAATAAGCTTAGGTGGCGATCTTCACGGTCTGTTGTTCTACGGCGGCGTCCAGTGCCCCTTGCTCTTTGCGTACGGCCTTCTCGAAGCCATGCCTGACAACACCTAACCACAGTGTCTACACTTCTTTGCACTCTAACTGCAATTGCCCGAAAAGAAGGTCCAGCTTCCCGAAGTCCCACTATACGGCCCCTATCAAACTCACTAAGTTGACGAAATCGTACAGGTCTCCGTACTCTAGGCATCGTAACCGATCGTAAAGGATGTCAAGAACCAAAATCCGCCACCGTTGATTCTTTACTGCGGCTGAAATATTCATTTTTAGAGAGTTAGTGAATTAAAAGAACGCAGTATAAAAACAGGAATGTCCAACTGATAAGGCTGAACATTTTTTCACTTGTTATTTACAGTAAGATAAATACATTCACCAACTTTTATTAAAATAAAACCATTTAAACTGGGTGTTCGGATTTATATGTCACTTAGTATAAAATAAATCATAAGGACAGTCCAAGAGAAAACTGGGCAACAACTGCTGGACTAATTAAATCTATTAATGAAAAAAACGAGAAATATAAATTATATAAGACAAATCCAACAGACGACACAAAACAAAATTATTTGTACTATAAAACTAAATATTTCGAAACAAAAATATTACACAGAAAAACTACAAAACAACCAGTCTGACTCTAAAATGCTATGGAATGCCATAAATCAGATCTGTAATTCATCAAAACCTGAAACAAAAATTGAAGAAATAAACGTCCATAATAGAACACTTACCACAAGTAAAGATATTGCCGATGCATTCAATAATTACTTTATAGGAGTAGGGAAAAATATGAAAATAAATAAACCTAACACAAATATTCCGCCTAGAAAATGTATACAATTATCGTTTTTCTTAGAACCTGTGTCTGAAAATGAAATAAAAAATGCCATACACAGTTTGAGATATAAAAAAAAGCCCAGGTCTTGATGGTATACGATCAGAAATGTTAAAGAAAATTTCATCCGAAATTAGTAAGCCCTTGACGTAGATAGCGAACTTGATAATTGAATCGGGAGAATTTCCATATCATTATAAAGTGGGATTAGTAAAACCCATCCACAAATCCAGTGAAAAAACAGACACTAACAATTACAGGCCTATAACTCTAATATCCAGCTTTGCAAAAATTATAAAAACACGACTTCTAAATTTTTTTGATAAACATGATTTGATTAATGAAAAACAATTTGATTTCCATTCCATTCAAAATTGAAAATAAAAAATTTATAATTGAAAAAATCGACATCAAATTGCAAATATGATACGTATGAAAGAAATTTAGAATTATTGTAATAGTTAAAACCCTCCAACGTTCATATCCTCGTATATGTGTGTATGTATATATGTATGTACAGGTGTATGCATGTGTGTATATGTATCTGTATATGTATATATGCGCATCCATTTATGTGTTTATATATATATATATATATATATATATATATATACTAAGTGACTTATAAATCCGAACACCCAGTTTAAATGGTTTTATTTTAATAAAATTTTGTATAAGTACTTAATGAAGCATAATAAGTAAATGATAAAAATTTCAAAATCATTTCACTGCTTTAAAGCCCTTTGACCTTTAATAATGTGTGGATGCATCCTGATGTGCTACGCATTCTCCAACGCGCCTAGGCATGCTTCTGATCAGGTGGTCAATGTCCTCCTGTGGTATCTCATTCCAGGCAACCACCAATTCCTCTCGAAGTGCTTCTAGAGTCTGAGGAGGACGTTGCAAATTGAGCAATCTCCTACCCATCATATCCCACACGTGCTCAATTGGGGATAAGTCGGGAGATCTTAGTGGCCATGGTAAAAATGTGACACCATTATGTTGAAAGAAGTCTATTGGGACTCTTGCAACATGTGGTCGGGCATTATCTTGTTGGAAAGTAGGATCCGCCAGGGTGTCAAGATAGGGTAAAAGATGGGGTTCTAGAACTTCGTGGATATAACGCTGCGCGTTCATGTTACCTCTGATGAAGATTAAAGGTGACCTGGAACCATAGGCTATAGCACCCCAAACCATAACTCCAACAGTGTGATGAACATGTCTTTCAACAAAAAACTGTGGATTCCTCCTTTCACCACGTCGCCTTCTAACCCTGGCACGACCATCGTGCATGCCTAAACAAAATCGAGACTCGTCACTAAAGACAATACTCTTCCATTCCTGATCCCAGAGTGACCGTTGTCTGCACCACTCAAGGCGATTACGTCAGTGTAAGGGTTAGAAGGTGACATGGTGAAAGGAGGAATCCAGAGTTTTTTGTTGAAAGACATGTTCATCACACTGTTGGAGTTATGGTTTGGGGTGCTATAGCTTATGGTTCCAGGTCACCTTTAATCTTCATCAGAGGTAAGATGAACGCGCAGCGTTATATCCACGAAGTTCTAGAACCCCATCTTTTACCCTATCTTGACACCCTTGCAGATAAAACTTTCCAACAAGATAATGCCCGACCACATGTTGCAAGAGTCCCAATAGACTTCTTGCAACATAATGATGTCACATTGTTACCATGGCCACCAAGATCTCCCGACTTATCCCCAATTGAGCACGTGTGGGATATGATGGGTAGGAGATTGCTCAATTTGCAACGTCCTCCTCAGACTCTAAAAGCACTTCGAGAGGAGTTGGTGGTTGCCTGAAATGAGATACCACAGGAGGACATTAACCACCTGATCAGAAGCATGCCTAGGCGTGTTGGAGAATGCGTAGCACATCAGGGTGCATCCACACATTACTAAAGGTCAAAGGGCTAAAGCAGTGCAATCATTTTGAAATTTTTATCATTTACTTATTATGCTTCATTAAGTACTTATACAAAATTTTATTAAAATAAAACCATTTAAACTGGGTGTTCGGATTTATATGTCACTTAGTATATATATATATATATATATATATGTACATATAAATTCATTTTATTCAAGTATACGGATGTTAGTTTTTAGTTATATTTGTATGTTACGTGAACAAACTTATTATTACTATTATTATTATAATGTGAAAAGTCAGTGGGGTTATAAGAAGGAGGAGCCCCCCCCGAACGTATCAAGATTTATTTATTCAAACATCGGTTAAAATCCTTGTTACATATACACAAAATAGCCTTAATTCAAATAATTACATTGTAATGTTCTTAACACTGCGTTTAAACTCAGTAACAGGAGTACTTCTAAACTAGATACTTATACATATTACCTATCCTAATACGGCGAGTTACTAGTTCATTTAAACCATAATTTATTTGATGAAATGCGACAAAGAAAATATCAGTATGTCGGGTTCATCTATCATGCACATTAAGTGAAACTTTTCTTAACAGTTGAGGACAATCAATGTGACCATTGATAATTTTGTGTAAAAAATATGAGTCTATCTCCAATCTGCATCGCTCAAGACAAGTCATATTCATGTAGAGAAGATTATCAGTATAACTGTACTCCTCCCCAATGGAACCCATACTATACCTACGAGGGACATCTTTTAAGTTTTGCATATGGAAATAAAACAATACGGTATGTAGTTTTAAATGACTTTATTGTTTTTCGAAGTTTTCTCCACATCTGCATGCTCTCGAACCAATTTTCAAAGCACTTATTCCACTCGTTTGCTGGCAGATCCAAAACGGCATTTTTGGATCCGTCAACTGCTTCTTCTGGTGACTGGAACCTTTGACAACACAGTTTGTTACAACTTAGATCGGGACTATATGTGGAGGATGGTCCAATAATTCCACGTTTTCTTCCGTTAAATACTGCCTTATTTTTTGGGCTGTGTGCGAGCTTGCATTGTTTTGGTGGAGGATGATTCTCCTTTCGGGGTTGATTTTTTGAAGCTCGGTGATGACCTTTCGCAAAAAAATGGAGGTATACCAATCCGCAATAACAGTTATTTGCTCATTAAGAGGAATAGTTGCAATATAACCCGCTTTTGACACAAATGTCGCGACCATCTTTTTCGAAACACTTTGAGAACGGATGACTTTTGTTGGCTTTTCTTCACCTTGGAACACCCAAACAGCCGACTGTCGTTTATTATCTGGTTTATAACAGTAAATCCACGATTCGTCGCCACTAACAATGCTGTACACATTTTTTGAGTTTCCGGAATTGAAACGATGATGCGTTTTTTGAGACCAATTAACCCTGGCTGCTTTCTGCTCTTCAGTCAACAGGTGGGGTACCCAACAAGAAACTAATTTTCTTACTCCTAATTCTTCATGTAAAATTTTGAGGTCTTTGAGATCTTCAAGGAGGTCTCAATCTCGCGATATGTCACATGTCTATCTTCAATGATGAGTTTGCGCACAGCATCGACGTTTTCCTGGGTGACTCCCGTTTTTGGTGCACCCACCCTGGGATCGTCACTAAGACTCACCCGTCCACGTTTGAATTCTCCATACCAACGGGAAATTGTCGACTGATGTGGCGCTTCGTTGCCGAAAACAGACAGTAACTCAGCAAGGCATTCTTGTTACGATAATTGTCTCTGAAAGCTGTAATAAATTTTTGCGCAAAAATGTTCTCGGTTGAGTTCCATTTTTCTAATGACTTGGTGACACTTAAAAATTCACTGAAGTGAGAACACTGCACGTATTGTTGTGAAACTTTGAATTTAAGTTTATTAAAGAGACTATGTTTCTATATGCAAAACTTAAAAGACATCCCTCGTAAATACTCTCAAAGACTTTTTCGCCGCTTCAAAGGTACTAAAAAAATCACGAAGGTATTTTTTCTACTCTACAACATGCAAAAACAAGTTTACTCACTTTCTTTGGAACAGTACACTGCCCCTATTTTCAAGCCATTTTAGGGGTGAATAACGTTTTTTGTAATATATCGTCTTAGTTTTGACGAAAACTCCTAGGTGCCTAGAAGAAATTTTTACAGAATGACACAAATACTATTTTGAATTTAAAAAATCGGTTTCGTTTCAATTCACATTGATTTACAGTAAATATCTATAGAATTACTAGAGTTTCTTATTATGAAACTCTTGTACATCAGATCACGGAGCTCATATTTAACTATACCTACGAATATATTCGGAAAGCTCGGATGTGGAATAACTGTTACCTAGGAGGCTTTATTTTAATTATTTTATTGTAATATCATAATTTTTTCCCTCATTCTTTTTCGAATGTTGATATGGTAGTTATTTAAATATTGTTTTGCGCAGCCCCTCCTAACCCCTCATGCATACAGGGCTAAAATTGTCCCTTTTTGTGTAATAGTTGCTCTCATTACAAGAGATCGACAATGAATGTATTGAGTATATGGTAGCAAATATCCATAGAACGCGGCAAGTGACGCTGCTTTTTGAGAATCAATAGTTCTAGGCTTTGACGATTCCCCAGTTTCGATGGTTAGATATAGATTGTCGACTCCATGAGTCTCTCTATCAAAACATGCATGTCTACAACAAAGCCATGTGTTCAGTGATACACAATGATTGTATTTCCTGTTCCTCAATTGATTATGCCTTCACTAATTTGAGTATCCTCCAGGGTAAACACCTAACCGATACTATCAATTATCCAATACTGAAATGTTAGACATCACAATAAATAAGTAAAGTAAACGAGAGTTTAACTGGTAATTTCATCATCCCTTCGATTTTTTCCATTTTTTTCGCGTAACGATAATTACAACTTAATAAACAAACCGCAAACCATACAAAAATAAAATCACGATAATTTAAATTTAAATGGACACCTATGAAACAGAGTATCAAGATCATCAACAGAGGTTGTAATGAATACATTGGGTATTTCTAACCAGTATGATAATGTGATTGTTAACCTTGTAGCAACCTAAGATTGCCGATGGCTGCTCCCACCAATACATCCCATGACATCATGCACATGTAGTTGTATGATGGCGATCGGTCAAGGTTGTGCCATAATTCTGCTCGCTAGCAGGTACCACGGCATATGCAGTACTTCACATCAATGCGGCTCTCGATAATATACTAAGTGACATATAAATCCGAACACCCAGTTTAAATGGTTTTATTTTAATAAAATTTTGTATAAGTACTAAATGAAGCATAATAAGTAAATGATAAGAATTTCAAAATAATTGCACTGCTTTAAAGCCCTTTGACCTTTAATAATGTGTGGATGCACCCTGATGTGCTACGCATTCTCCAACGCGCCTAGGCATGCTTCTGATCAGGTGGTCAATGTCCTCCTGTGGTATCTCGTTCCAGGCAACCACCAACTCCTCTCGAAGTGCTTCTAGAGTCTGAGGAGGACGTTGCAAATTGAGCAATCTCGTACCCATCATATCCCACACGTGCTCAATTGGGGATAAGTCGGGAGATCTTGGTGGCCATGGTAACAATGTGACATCGTTATGTTGAAAGAAGTCTATTGTGACTCTTGCAACATGTGGTCGGGCATTATCTTGTTGGAAAGTTGGATCTGCCCGGGTTTCAAGATAGGGTAAAAGATGGGGTTCTAGAACTTAGTGGATATAACGCTGCGCGTTCATGTTACCTCTGATGAAGATTAAAGGTGACCTGGGACCATAAGCTATAGCACCCCAAACCATAACTCCAACAGTGTGATGAACATGTCTTCCAACAAAAAACTGTGGATTCCTCCTTTCACCACGTCGCCTTCTAGCAAGCCAAAACTTCTCATTCGTCGGTAAACACTTCGCATGCCAATGGGTCTTCCGTATTCTGCAAACCATTCATTTGCAATGGACCTGGTAGTGGAGAAACGGCCCTTTAAGGCCAATAATCTTAGGCGGCGATCTTCACGGTCTTTTGTTCTACGGCGGCGTCCAGTGCCCCTTGCTCTTTGCGTACGGCCTTCTCGAAGCCATGCCTGACAACACCTAACCACAGTGTCTACACTTCTTTGCACTCTAACTGCAATTGCCCGAAAAGAAAGTCCAGCTACCCGAAGTCCCACTATACGGCCCCTATCAAACTCACTAAGTTGACGAAATCGTACAGGTCTCCGTACTCTAGGCATCGTAACCGATCGTAAAGGATGTCAAGAACCAAAATCCGCCAACGTTGATTCTTTACTGCGGCTGAAATATTCATTTTTAGTGCGTTAGTGAATTAAAAAAAAGCAGTATAAAAACCGGAATGTCCAACTGATAAGGCTGAAAATTTTTTCACTTGTTATTTACAGTAAGATAAATACATTCATCAACTTTTATTAAAATAAAACCATTTAAACTGGGTGTTCGGATTTATATGTCACTTAGTATAGAAGAGTTAGCCCATCGCATCTATCTTACGTGGGGTTCGGCATAAGTCTTGTTGTATGGCAAAACTATTTGTTGCTTTTGGAATTAATTCCCATCATATTGAATGCATTTTACGATTAGGCCAATATTTCGCTACAATTTTTGAGAATGTGATTTTTTGTCTGTCTATTACATTCACCCTTCCATTAGAATCGCTGCAACTGTTGCTGAAATTACGCAGCGAGAACATCGAAAGACTGATGGATGTGCCTGACTTAAGTGCCATAATCAAAGCATCACAGACTGTCAAAAATATTACATTCTCCATATTTGCACGTGGTAGTATAAAATTGGATTCACTTTAAAATCGTATTTTCGATCATAGATAACAGTAATGTTCTAGCAACACATTTCCAACGGTTTGAAACCAGATTGTGAACTACTTCAACGCGTAAAAATCCACAGAAGGTTACACAGATCTTAGACCTATCACCATACTAGGTGTCCCTGTCAAGGTTAATAATTAATATTAATTAATAATATACTGCCAGAGAGCCAGTTTTGTTTTCGAGCAAATCACAGCTGTACTAAAGCCGTACTAAAAATAGTTGGTGATACACATGTGGCACTTGATCAAACTAAATTATGTATTTTAGCAGTACTAGGTTTCTCCAAAGCATTTGATAGAATTAAACATCAAGTCTTGTTAACTTTGTTGTGTTACTTTAAATTTGCCCAACAAGCTATATATCTAATCGAATCCTGTTTCGACAGATCTCAGGCAGTAAGCTTATAAAAACAAAAATCTCCGCAGCCCGAGCTTTTCAATCGTGTACCGCAAGCCTCCGTGTTAGGCACTCTGCTTTTTATATTATACACCTCTCAGTTCGACATACTCATATGCTTAAAATATTGCTCCTATCACTCCTTTACTGATGATACAAAGCTATATATAACACCTGAAGAGACGCACATCGAAAAAACATGTGATCAATTGAACGAGGACTCAGAAACTTTTGCATTGACATCTAGTACTATCTAATAAATCAGATGCCTGAGTATTAGCATAAAACATGAAAAAATAATTCCAAAAGATGTTTGGTGTGCACCTAGATTATTCACTAAATTCCCCGGAGCAAGTTAAAAAGAGGCTAGAGTCACATTAAAACCTTATACAGGGTGGCGCATCGAATACGAAACAGACGCATTTACTGGCAGCTCGGTTTTTTTTTGAAAAACGCTCAGACCCGTCGATTTTGTTTTCGAGGGGGACACAAGTTTGGCAAAAAATCACGTTAGCACGTGCAGCCCCCTAAGCGGCGGTGACACCACCCCCAAAATCTTAAATGGAAAGGGGGGTCGAGTGATACCTTATTTTAAGGGTTTTTCAATTCCCTTTATAATGATATAAAATTAATGTACTTCAGTTCAGTAGTTTTGAAGATTTATCGATTTAAAGCTTAAATAAAACTAATACATCATCATTAGTGGAGTTCAATACATTTGGCAGCAAAGTAATTTAAAAATTGTTTGAGGAGTAATTTCAAGGCACTCATTCACAATTCTTTGTCGCAGGTCTTCTAATGATGTTTGCTGAGTAGCATAGATTTTGCTTTTTAAATGGCCCCACATAAAGAAATCCAAAGGTGATAAATCTGGCGATCTTGGGGGCCATTCAATGGCACCTCTTCCACCAATCCATCGATCTGGAAGCGTCTGATCTAAATATTGTTGAATAAAAAATGTTCATCATTTATAATTCGTTCATTAAGTTCTTGTACCAGGTGAATTTTATACGGTTGAAAACTATGGGCCTTTAGAATCCGTTGGACAGTACGTCGACTAACACCACACACAGTCTCCAATTTGCGTGTACTTAACGTAGGATCTACATAAACTTGCCCTAAAACCCCCACTTCTATTGCTTCGTTCCTTATGGGATTTTCAATGTTGTGTTTTTTGTAGGCGACTGACTCAGTTTCCCGAAATTTAGCTAAAAGTTCTAGAAGATATTTTCGATACACGTTACTGTTCTCATGTCGCTCATTAAATACTTCTGCTGTTCTATTAGCGCACTGATTGTTTCCGAAAAATATTTCGATAATTTCAACTCTTTCTGCTATGGAATATACCATGGTTAATTTATGTAATAAAGCGTTACAAGTTATTTTAGCAACATAGTTTGGTCAAACTAATTGCAAACTATGTACTAAATTCCTATTTATAATAAGTACGTGATATTTCGTTATCTTTCTTCAAGAAATAACTTTTTTGCCACAAAAAACGCTCCAATAGCTATTTTCAACAACAAAATTATAAACAAACCATGGGCGTAGTGAAGAAAGTCATTTACTTATTAAGTAAATTCTTTTAGTCAAATTTCTTCTGAAAACTACAAACTAATCTGATATACCTATTAAAGTCTACTTTAAGCTTTAAATCAATAAATCTTCAAAACTACTGAACTGAAGCTCATGTATTTTACATCATTATAAAGGGAATTGAAAGGCCTTTAAAATAAGGTGTCACTCGACCCCCCTTTACATTTAAGATTTTAGGGTTGGTGTCACCCCCGCCAGGGGGGGATGCACGTGTTAACGTGATTTTTTACCAAACTTGTGTCCCCCTAGAAAACAAAATCGACGGGTCTGAGCGTTTTTCCAAAAAAAAACTGAGCTGCCAGTAAATGCGTCTGTTTCGTTTTCGATGCGCCACCCTGTATAGTAGCACACGTATCCTTACGCGGCAATCGAAGAAACTTGTAGTCGAGGTTTTAGTGTTGTGATGCACTGTTTATGCCATGTTCCCGTTAACGTGATGAAGACAGAAAAAAAATTGTTACAGAACAGAAACAATGAAATGATTTTATTTTATGTCATGTTCTTTAATGTAACTTCTGAAATTCATCATTTATTTTCCAAACTCACAGGGATCCATTTTCTGACCCATATGTTTCAATCTCTGTTTATTGTGCAATGTTTCCGCTACCACGGTGGCCGGTAAAATTAAAAAGTAGTTTATTACGGTTTATTAAGGCCAATGAAAACATTTTCATATAATCATATGTTGTTAACGTTTTGGCTACTATCAGGGCAGTGTGAAAAATATCTCAAAATGAATCTTGTTATTGAGGTACTAAAAAACAGGGACTACATAATCAAGTTTTTACTCAACTATTAAGAAACAGTACGCCATTATGAAATGTATCTTATATGCCATTTTTTAACTATTACGCATATGGACTTGTGAAGTGAAAATAACAAAGGAAATCTCGAGTAAACAAAGTTGCTATTAAACTCTAATGCGCTTATATTATGTTTATTTAGGTTGTAAAGAGGTTGCATCTTAGGAATTTTAATTTGAGTAGGATGTTAGATTTACATTTTTATAATGCATTTACAAGCTGTGTATGAAAATTCTAACCTATTTATAGGCTAGACTTTCTGTGCATTAATATTAGCCGCACTTTCTGAATGAATTTGCGTCCGATTGTAGTAAAATCTATACTACAATGTTACCTATTTCCGACTGAAGAAGTCATCCTGAAAAAACATTGTCAACGTACTGCAAATAAATTTGAAAAGAGAGACAGTGGTAGGCCGTAATGTCAGTGAGAAATAATTGAAGGGTCGGCCGGAACAACGTTGTATGTATCAAAAAAGCTCAGTGGCCGAAATTAAGAAAAACAAATTTGAACCATTTTTTTCAAATGACTGCGTCTATAGTTGGCCAGCACAATAAAGGAACAATAGTTATACAAGGTTATTGTAATTTAAAAATGTGACACCTATTTTGCAGCAAAGGGAACCATTCTTATGGAAAACGCATGTAACAAGGTTGTATGATCACGTTACTTACAACGTTGTTACAGGGAGGCTTTAAATGACTATAAGCAAAACAAGTATTTTCAGCAATTCTATTTATTAAGGGAACCAAAGAACACAGTAACATATTTTTAATAACAAAAAAATACGTTCTAAGTTCATCAACGTGTTTCGAAACCAAAACTGAAACTTAAATAAGTAAGCGGAATATAATCACTCATATCCTCAAGGTTTTTTAATTTTTCATCTTTGATTGGAAGAAGGTTGTGATACATTATAGGTAATTTTTGAGATGATATGATATCAGTGGCAAAAGTCATCGTTTCTTTTCTTTTACGATTGCTTATGGGAAATGAATTCCAGGGCTGCTTAATATTATGAGATTTTCTCATTCTCAAAGTAGCTGGAGAATCAGCGGTAAGTTGCAGCCACAATCCTTGTGTAATTTTACATTTTGGGTATTTCCATATACAATATTCCAAAGCTGTTAAATTCTCAAAGAAGGCTTAGTGCATCCAGGCGCCTTTAAAAGGATTTTTAACGTTGGCTTTAGCAATGACATTGACCCACTGGAATGGTTCATAAACCATAGATATTCTTATTTGTTTACGTGTACATACAACGTTGTTACGCGGAAGACTTAAATGGCGCGCTTTACAAATTCGCGTCACAGTGATTGATGCGAGTAAACAGGTGGGTCTATGTTGTCAACGGGTCCCAATAGGCACATACTACGTTGTTTTACGGAAATCTCATTTTATAGAAAAATGTTATATACAACGTTGTTCCGGCCGACCCTTCAATTAAGGCATTATGTGGTTTCATTTAGCCACAAAAGCATAGAATTCTATCAACAAGGCTTAGTTTCAGGTGTTTTATTATAGTACCATGATTCATTGCAAATCGCAGAAAATGCTGTAATATTAGGTCTTTTTGATAGCTTTCATAAATCGTAGTGGACGAGCCTAAGGAAATTCATTTAAAACTTATCTACAACAATAATGATTAAATTTAATATAATGCAAGAATACAGTAAAGGATAAATTAGCCTAGATTACAATGTGAAAACGTTATTTATGCTAAGAAATGTATTCAATCAGCTTGATACTGCGGTTAAAAAGTACGAAATATTTGATTACAATCTCATTCGTCATTCAATATCACGTATCCGAGAAATCAGGTGATAAAAAAATTTGGTAAGATTTCAATTGTCTAAGTGAAATTAAAATTTTATCACGTATGTCTCGCATGTAGAGCATTTTATTCGCATCCGATACAACTAAATCGTTTTTGTAACGACTTGTTTTTATTTATAAACTATTTCACAAACATATATCTACTTGATATCTTTTTATGTCTTTGTATTTGTATGTAAAAGCTCTGTCAATTTAATATAAATAGGAATATTATAATGCTGTTATTAAATTGGTTAAATTTAATTCTGAAAAGCTAAACACAAGAAAGAACAAGCGTTGACGTCATATCTCACGCACGTTTCGTAAAAAACTGGTCTGTTCCGTCACATTAGGCGTATTATGTAAAAATACACCTAATATACTTAACATAACGGGGACTTTAAATAACAGCGGGCGCCAGTAACAAAATCTAACCTTTTTTTGCAACAGGAAGTATCTTCGCATGTGATGGAAAAATATTCTGAATCGAATTTTTTGCATAATCTCATTCAAATGGACCGGCACCACATTTGCGTGCAATAATTTTTAAACAATTATTAATTGTTAAACTTTCTTATTAGACCCTAAACTTTTCTGGAGGGAGGTCAATTTATGGCAGGACACCCAGTACCTACCACTGACTTAATTAATGTAATGTTTCGAATAAAATGACCTAAACATCGTAATTTTTTTCTCTGAATCTCTAAAAAACCTTTCATTCAGTGCTTTTTAAAATATCCTCGTCCCCACTTTATTTTTTGAATGGGTAAAGCTGGTGAGCTGAAATTTGGGATGATGAAGTTGAAAAAAAGTGCTCAAAATGTCAAGATGGCGGCTGGGATGATCACTCTGAATACTTAATCACTGCATACATTTCCTCTTGTGATAAGAGATAGTTCAACTTTGAATCCGATAATCTCTAAGCTAGTGGTCATTATTTTTTTGAAGGGAGTTATTATGCTCTTTATCCTGTTATTCTGGATTTTATTTACAAATATGTACTAAATATATATTGATACTGGTATTTAAAATGCAAACATGAAAGTTTATCCCATCCCCACGTGTTGCAGCGAGATAAAGTTACAAATAGTTTGAAAGCTTAGCATCATGTTAGCCAATTATTTGATATCGTTGGGTGAAAGATGAAAGTCCGATTCACTATTGTCTGTCGATATCATTCTTTTGAGGACGCATTAACATACCATTAAAACAAAACTATCAGAAAATAGAAAGTGGTTTGTTATTTTGTAAGGTAGGATTAGGTCACGTTGATACGAACAATTTTGTATTATTAATATATGGGTATTTCTCAACAAATTTAGAAATCTGATTTTGCATTTATTTAAAAAAAAAATAATGGAAATATATCATTTTTTTGCAGAAATATAAAGTATCACTTTAGTGAGGTTCATTGAAACTGAAGGTCTTCGATATTTTTGTGTATAACATGTAGAAAAATGACTTTTAAAAAACTTTGAAATGTGGGAATGACTGACAGGATGGGGGAATGATTTTTACAATTTGATGCTGAATTTCAATAAAAAAGATAAGTTAATTTATTAATAGATGTATTGAGATTTTTTTTATATTTTAGAGAGCCTAGATAGTCCTTCTTCCTTGGGCACATCTTCGTATTTTCATCCTTCTCAAAAAAATTAACAACATCACCCTTAACTTTGCATTTTGGTGCTAATTTTGGTACAGTTCTTTTTGTACGTACCGTTCTTGACAAAATGTTCGATCTATATAGCAATTTGTATTTTTGCAGCTTCAACATTTTTCTTTTCTCCATGCTTACTTCCAAGATCTTCATAGTTATTCTTGAGGTCCGTTGACAGTCCTCCAAAAATAAGTCTTTTTCTTACAACATCAGGAACAAGTATATTCTTTAAAAGCCAAAACACATTAGTTGCTGGAGAGTTTGGGTCAGTATTCTCATTTTTCAAACTCAAACTCTTCTTCTTATATTTTTCGCTAAGCTTGACTGCGTTCCTTACTTTATTTTCCAAACTTTTAATCTTCGCGTACAGAATAGTTCGCCGCTTGCGCATTCTACGTCTATAGAGCAGACCAGTTCTCTGCTCTGTGCTGTGAAGATGGTGCAGGACCTGGTCGGGGTGTTTCTTCAACTGTGTAAATTTGTTGGTAATGTAACTCGCTTGTCTCCCTATAAACTTTACTATCCTTCTTCCATTATTTTCGCTTTTGGCTAGCTTCTCTTGCAGTCATAGAACTTATTGACTTAACTTGACCTTTACTCTTCTTCTTTAAATACTTTAATCTTTCTTCTTCACGCAAAGCTTCTAAAACATTACTTTTCATTTGTTCTCGCCTCTTTCTGTCGTACTCCTTTTTTTTAATTTCTTTTCTTCTTCCCTTAACTTCTTAATTTTCCCCATTCTTGATATACGGATATTTGTGAAAATTGAAAACACATGCTCTACAACCTGGAGTTAAACAATAACACCCAAACCAAAATTTTATATATGCAAAAATCATTCCCTCACTTTCTAATATAGAGAGGGAATGACCTTGAGGGAACGACTGATTTGCATAAACGAAAACAGTAAATCACCTCAAATTGATTTAGCATTTTGTGAATGCGTTGTACTCCGCAAAACAAGAAAAAATCTTCAAAACATTCGAACAGTGTGATGACTTATCTTTTAATATAAACAGTGAGGTAATGATACATAGAAATGTAATGTTATAATTATTGAATTAAAATGCTTTTTTACAGAAACTCTTTTCACTATTACGAAATTCCGCTATGTTGCCATTATTAGCAGTATTGCTAAGTTTTAAAAACATAACAGCTACGATCAAAAATATCAAATGATGTGACTACAAATCGAACATTTATAATGGGTGAGGGAATGATTTCATTTCAAGAGGCATAATGTTTAAATAGATTTTTTATATACATATTTATTTTTTAGCAATGAAAGCTTGACTATACAATCCACACTTATTGCCAAATATTTTAGTAATATTCAATTTATAAGAATATGAACACATTTGATTGTATATATTTTTCTATTATTAATTTCGGACCCAGGGACGAGAGGACTTTTACACTAAAAAATTAATCGTATTTTTTTGTCAATATATTATCTACATTTTGGCTTCTAAAATATTAGTTTAGATACTTACTGATATAATAAAAATGTTAAATTAATGATAAATCCATGCAACTTAGCATCAATGGCTCAGGACATGAATTTCGAAATTTGCTGAAAAATAACCATAAAGTAGTTTTTGGAGTAAGAGAGTGGAAAATACTTATTAATGAATCTTTACCTAACCATATTACATCGCAGTTGTTTAATTGATAGCAATTCACTCAAATTACAACAATAAACATATGGTAATGATTCCCAAATATATGTTTATTGGAAATTTTTTATTTTTGTGGCTGGTCAATTGTTTACGAGTGGTATCCAAGCCGTAAAAAGCAAAATCTCACCTCCATATAATATACTTATAGGGAAGCAGTTTTCACTAATAATGAGCTACGAAAAGAATGCTAGACTTTTAAATCTGGAGAACAAGCCGCATTTTTTTACATGTCGCTGAATGTCGCATATTAGTGACGCACTACTAGAACGGTAGCTATGGAAATGACACGTTGATGACGAATACGTTGACGCTGTGACTCGACATCATTCCCATTCGCAATTATCTGATCATGTTAAAATAGATTAACCATAACCCAAAACTTTTCCTGAAAGTAGCGAGGGTTGGTATTATCCAAAATCGACCGCACTACCCAATTCGGAGCCGAATACATATACATGACTTGATGCATATGCTGTTTGCATAAGTTTTGTTCTGATAAAGCATCGAACTAGTTCTGAGCTGAACAGAGCATGTGCAGGACGAGATTACCGTTCCAGCAGAAAACGGAGCGGCAGTTCTCTGTACCAACAAATTCCGAACAGATTTTGAAGCTATCTACTGAACATAGTAAAGAGCTACATCAATAAGATGATATTAATTTATAGTAGGACAAAAGACGATGAAGGTAGCCATGGGAGTGCCGCAGGGCTCTTTCCTAGGGCCGTTGCTTCGAGTCGTGTACTACGCTGGGGTCCTTTCGTTGCAGAAGTAATGAGATATGCTGTCGACCTTGCGATGATAGTGACTGGCAAGGAGATAAATACTCTAGAAAATCTTTTGGCATATGGAGTCAGGGGAATTACCATATGGATGGAAGAAAATGGCTTAAGAAGACGGAAGCGGTTATACTTTTTGGCAGACAGAAGCCAACTCCATTAGATGTTAAGGTTGAGTTTGCCGAGGCACAGGATTAGGGCAGAGCTGTTAAACTCTTATGCTATAGAGGGCTCCCAAAAGGAAATATAAAGAGCTTATCTTCAACAGTCAGCTGATGCGCGTGGTATGCGCTTACAGAACCGAGTCGACCGATAGATTGCTGGTGGTAGCTGATATCCCGCCAATTGATTTGCCGATTGAGAGTTGCGCGCTCTATGAAGAAAGGCGCTTTTTGTCAGAGTTTCTACTTGCTCGGTATGGGTGTATCTATTATGTACAATGGATATCCTTGCTATGAAAACCAAGTGCAAAGTAACCCACTATGCATTATCGATAGGGTTTTAGTCAGTATGCCCCTGGAAAATCTCACAATTCGGGCAGGAAAGTCCGACAGAGCAAAATTGTCTAACTGTCCAGCCTGAGACTGGCTATAAAATAATGTATTTCGCCTCTTTGTGAAGCTATTACCTATCAACTCTATTTCATCTCCGTTTATGACTTTGCATTTACGACTGTCCCACTTTTAATCGCAAAGACCTCATGCAGACATTTTCATTCATACGTGCACGAAACACACCTTGAAAGGAAGGCCGCAAACTGGGCCAGTATCGAGATAACAAGCAGGCTATGAAATAAATGAATAATTCCTGCTTAATAATAATTCGCGCGTTACGTTGAAGGATGAATAAATAAGTTGATAGCACATTGTGGGGGCACGTACCAACCGTAAAATTTATAAAAAGTGTTGTAATAGGTGTTTCGTAAAGCTTTTGTGGAAACATGTATTGCTGTAAGTGCTTGGTTGCAGGAACAAAAGGGAGTAGGTAATCCTTTGTCTTCCAGGACCGATTTACGGATTACGACATACGAGGGATGTCTTTTAAGTTTTGCATATAGAAACATAGTAGGCCGCGCGGATCGAACGTCAGTACGGAATCTTAACCTCACTCTTTAGTAAACTTAAATCCAAAGTTTCACAACAATACGTGCAGTAAAAAACCAACAATGCTTTACACTTTCACATCTATTTTCCTCAGTACTTATACAGTTTATGTTATACTCTTACAATTTCGAGCATCATTTTGTGCAAAACACCAAAGAAACAGCGCATAAAACAGTATTCTATTCTAGATTAGTACCGCCCAAAATGCCACTTTGAAGTTCTATAAAACAGCAACCAGAGGGTTCCTTAAAGAAAAAATGATATTTTCATGAAAGCTACGTCCTAATCTTTCATTTAAAAATGAGAAATGAAGTATTTGTGATATGCGCTAAAGTATACTCTTACCTGCACCTGACTTTTATTCTGACTACATACTGAGATTTTGGAGACCAGCAAACTGTATCCCAGTTCTTATTTGACAGCCACCGATTCTGGCAATATAGTATACAGTGCGCCCAAGATAAGAATCCTATGCATGAGGATCCCAATATCTATGGGCGATACGGGCCATCTAGGCCGCGCGGATCGAACGTCAGTACTGAATCTTAACCTCACTATTTAGTAAACTTAAATTCAAAGTTTCACAACAATACGTGCAGTGAAAAACCAACAATACTTTACACTTTGACATCTACTTTCCTCAGTACTTATATAGTTTATGTTATACTCTTATAATTTCGAGCATCCTTTTGTGCAAAACACCAAAGAAACAGCGCGTAAAACAGTATTCTATACTAGATTAGTACTGCCAAAAATGCAACTTTGAAGTTCTATAAAATAGCAAGCAGAGGGTTCCTTAAAGAAAAAATGATATTTTCGTGAAGGCTACGTCCTAATCTTTCATTTAAAAATGATAAATGAAGTATTTGTGATATGCGCTAAAGTATACCCTTACCTGCACCTGACTTTTATTCTGACTACATACTGAGATTTTGGAGACCAGCAAATTGTATCCCAGTTCTTATTTGACAGCCACCGATTCTGGCAATATAGTATACAGTGTGCCCAAGATAAGAATCCTATGCATGAGGATCCCAATATCTATGGGCGATACGGGGCATGTATGCCGCGCGGATCGAACGTCAGTACTGAATCTTAACCTCACTCTTTAGTAAACTTAAATTCAAAGTTTCACAACAATACGTGCAGTGAAAAACCAACAATACTTTACACTTTGACATCTACTTTCCTCAGTACTTATATAGTTTATGTTATACTCTTATAATTTCGAGCATCCTTTTGTGCAAAACACCAAAGAAACAGCGCGTAAAACAGTATTCTATTCTAGATTAGTACCGCCAAAAATGCAACTTTGAAGTTCTATAAAATAGCAAGCAGAGGGTTCCTTAAAGAAAAAATGATATTCTCATGAAAGCTACGTCCTAATCTTTCATTTAAAAATGATAAATGAAGTATTTGCGATATGCGCTAAAGTATACTCTTACCTGCACCTGACTTTTATTCTGACTACATACTGAGATTTTGGAGACCAGCAAACTGTATCCCAGTTCTTATTTGACAGCCACCGATTCTGGCAATATAGTATACAGTGTGCCCAAGATAAGAATCCTATGCATGAGGATCCCAATATCTATGGGAGATAAGGGCCATCTAGGCCGCGCGTATCGAACGTCAGTACTGAATCTTAACCTCACTCTTTAGTAAACTTAAATCCAAAGTTTCACAACAATACGTGCAGTAAAAAACCAACAATACTTTACACTTTCACATCTATTTTCCTCAGTACTTATACAGTTTATGTTATACTCTTACAATTTCGAGCATCATTTTGTGCAAAACACCAAAGAAACAGCGCATAAAACAGTATTCTATTCTAGATTAGTACCGCCCAAAATGCCACTTTGAAGTTCTATAAAACAGCAACCAGAGGGTTCCTTGAAGAAAAAATGATATTTTCATGAAAGCTACGTCCTAATCTTTCATTTAAAAATGAGAAATGAAGTATTTGTGATATGCCCTAAAGTATACTCTTACCTGCACCTGACTTTTATTCTGACTACATACTGAGATTTTGGAGACCAGCAAACTGTATCCCAGTTCTTATTTGACAGCCACCGATTCTGGCAATATAGTATACAGTGTGCCCAAGATAAGAATCCTATGCATGAGGATCCCAATATCTATGGGCGATACGGGCCATCTAGGCCGCGAACGTCAGTACTGAATCTTAACCTCACTCTTTAGTAAACTTAAATTCAAAGTTTCACAACAATACGTGCAGTGAAAAACCAACAATACTTTACACTTTCACATCTATTTTCCTCAGTACTTATATAGTTTATGTTATACTCTTACAATTTCGAGCATCCTTTTGTGCAAAACACCAAAGAAACAGCGCGTAAAACAGTATTCTATTCTAGATTAGTACCGCCAAAAATGCAACTTTGAAGTTCTATAAAATAGCAAGCAGAGGGTTCCTTAAAGAAAAAATGATATTTTCATGAAGGCTACGTCCTAATCTTTCATTTAAAAATGAGAAATGAAGTATTTGTGATATGCGCTAAAGTATACCCTTACCTGCACCTGACTTTTATTCTGACTACATACTGAGATTTTGGAGACCAGCAAACTGTATCCCAGTTCTTATTTGACAGCCACCGATTCTGGCAATATAGTATACAGTGTGCCCAAGATAAGAATCCTATGCATGAGGATCCCAATATCTATGGGCGATACGGGGCATGTATGCCGCGCGGATCGAACGTCAGTACTGAATCTTAACCTCACTCTTTAGTAAACTTAAATTCAAAGTTTCACAACAATACGTGCAGTGAAAAACCAACAATACTTTACACTTTCACATCTATTTTCCTCAGTACTTATATAGTTTATGTTATACTCTTATAATTTCGAGCATCCTTTTGTGCAAAGCACCAAAGAAACGGCGCATAAAGCAGTATTCTATTCAAGATTAGTACCGCTAAAAATGCAACTTTGAAGATCTATAAAATAGCAAGCCGAGGGTTCCTTAAAGAAAAAATGATACTTTCATGAAAGCTACGTCCTAATCTTTCATTTAAAAATGAGAAATGAAGTATTTGTGATATGCCCTAAAGTATACTCTTACCTGCACCTGACTTTTATTCTGACTACATACTGAGATTTTGGAGACCAGCAAACTGTATCCCAGTTCTTATTTGACAGCCATCGTGGCAATATAGTATACAGCGTGTCCAAGATAAGAATCCTATGCATGAGGATCCCAATATCTATGGGCGATACGGGCCATCTAGGCCGCGCGGATCGAACGTCAGTACTGAATCTTAACCTCACTCTTTAGTAAACTTAAATTCAAAGTTTCACAACAATACGTACAGTGTTCTAACTACAGTGAATTTTTAAGGGTCACCAAAAATGGAACTCAACCGAGAACATTTTCGCGCCATAATTTATTACAACTTTCAGAGACAATTATCGCAACAAGAATGCCTTGCTGAGTTACTGTCTGTTTTCGGCAACGAAGCGCCACATCATTCCATAATTTCCCGTTGGTATGGAGAATTTAAACGTGGACGGGTGAGTCTTAAGGGGTGTTGACATTATGCTTGTTGGCTGGTACTATCAAACTAGCGCTAGTTCGCTGGTACTGCTTGTCCTGCTCCAGATCAATTTTCATTTTTATTACAATGCGTCACTCCGAGTATACGAAAACAAGATACTTCGTTCAGGGAAGCGTTGACTCCGGAACTGAAACTTCAAATTACATTACGCTACGTAGCATCTGGAGACTCTTTTAGCACACTAGAACATATGTTCAGGGTTCCAAAAAGTACAATTTCAAAATTTGCTATGGTGGATAGTAATTACGAATTCTTATACATCGATGTCGGTTCCAACGGAAGAATGAATGATGCTAGCATTTTCGGGGCATCACGTTTGAAAACCGCACTGGAAAGTAATACGTTGCGTTTCCCAGATTGGGGAGTTCTTGTCGGAGATGACGCGTTCCCTCTGAAAACCTACTTAATGAAGCCGTATTCAAGGAATGGTATGACCTAAAAAGAAAAAATATTCAACTATCGTCTTTTGAGAGCTCGACGAATATCCGAAAATGCTTTTGGGATTCTTGTATCTAGATTTAGAATATTTTTACGTGGTATAGAAGTATCCCCGGATAAGGTAGATTATATAGTAAGAACAACACGTGCTTTACATAACTGGTTACGAAGAACATCAGCAAATACTTACATACCACCAGGAACAACCGATTACGAAGATATTGATACTGGTAATATAATACCTGGATCATGGAGGAAAGACGTAGCAAATAATCAAGTGCTTCAGCCAGGTCATTCTTGGGGCTCCCACAATTATTCTAAAGGAGAAGCTACCCGACGGGACAACTATGCGGAATATTTTATGAATGATGGGGCTGTTGACTGGCAATGGAATATGATTTAAGAAACAGCGTAAAATTATTGTTATTCGTGATGTAAAATTTCCGACAGGACAAAGCTGTACATAAACATAATAATCATGAAATAATAAAGCTATTCAATGAGGTTATCAAAAGTGTATTGAATCAGTGTTCATACATATTTTGAAAACATAATTATGTATTACTTAGTATTTACAATAAATAACAACAAATAAAAATGAACAAAACCGTTTTCCTTTGTTTGTCTAATATGCAGAGGAAAATGTTAGTCAAAGATTCGTTATATCAATTTAGAACTCTGCCTTTTCAAACAAATCGCCAATTGCTGCAGACAAAATATCAGTATTTTGAACTTCGCTATATCCTTCCAAATCATTATAATCTGATTGTTGTGGTTCCGACATCGATGTATGAGAATTCATGTGTATTAATCTTCGTGGAGAATACTTCGAAAAACAATAAAGTCATTTAAAACTACCTACCGTGTTGTTTTATTTCCATATGCAAAACTTAAAAGACATCCTTCGTATATGGTAGATAGAAGATAACATCGCATCATTACACCCATCTGCTGTCAGGTCAATCGATAAATCAAAATAATAAGATCGCGAAGAAAATACACTTCGTGACGCAGAATCGATAATTGGGATTCAGATTAAAAACAAGACGTTTGTTCCGTTTCAGTTTATTTTTATATGAAATGCGTCATATCTTGCATACAGAAATAACTTGGACAAACAGGTTGGTAAACAATAAGTACGAGGAACCCACCTCTTGAAAAACAAAAATGTTTGTTTAAATATGCGAACTCGATACGTCGAGCTTCTGAAAATTAATTTTAGTAATTAAATTCGACAAATTGGAAATGGGTTATCAGATGCAACATTCGTTTTTATCAAATTATTGTCACCGTTTATGTCACCAGTTATTTAAATTGTACGGACACTGAGTTACAGCCCAGGAGCTGTCGTTGTATCTGTTCGATTTTAGCATAATCCTACCCTTTTCACGAATTGGCATCTTACCAAAGTTACGTCTAAAATCGATTAAACAATTTTTTATAAACAAAAAAAGTTCCTATCAACTTTTCTGTAAAGTTGATTATTCTCTAGATATAAAGGATTTGATACTTGAAAAAGTGCAATTTGCGGCATCTTCAACCCCGATAAGCAATATGAAGAAATTGAAACGTTAATGCTGCGAAAACTCATAAGTATCATTCAAACTTGTATTAACCAAACCTCAAAGCATTATAGCGAATATTTTTATTGTAAGAAATTGTTTTTAGTTGAAAAAGAAATGTTAAATAATTTTTTACGCTACTTTTGGCCTGGCAAAACTTCTTGGATAAGAAAAACCGAATCAGAATATTTCTTCAAGCGCATCCAATAAAATATTTCTGAACATTCAAGCAGATGAACAAAGCATTCATAAAAAGTATTTAAAAAAATATTTGATATGTGATTGTCTTGAATTTATGATGTGACTTGACCTAGGAATAACCTCAAGTTTCCAACTGAACTGACAGATTTGGAACTACAAGGCGCAAGCTCATAATTGGTATTCAAAGAATCCACTGTGGTCATCGCAGGTTCTCCAAAATACCAAACAAAATGAATAAACGTTACTAAAAATGAAGTACAGTAACAATAAGTAAATGTTAAGGTCGCTGACACATATAGACCTATTTGAGATTTGTGCACATATGTTGAATTTGTTCTAGGTGTATTCCAAATATAGATTTTTCCCGACTTTGGTACTTTGTTATGCATCAGGTGTTTCAAATTCAATCCTCACCATTGGGAAATCGGAAACGGTAGGAGATACGTAGTCGCTCAATTGGGAGCAAAGTTGTGGATTTTTTTACCTGTAATTAATTCCTGGCTTTATTTGTAATCATATTTCAAAATAAATGGCATAATTGAAATTTCGATATGACGTTTCGTTTCCTGTCCTCCGGCAATAACTTTTATCCTTAAGAACGCCATATGAGATTTTTACACAGCTGAATAGGGTTTTCTGATTCCAAACATATATGACGTATACACTGACATTGCCTAACCTTCATTTTGTTGCATGAAAATTATACAGAAATAAGAATGTATGGTACAACGTGAACACAAAAGGAACATTTTACTAATGGTAATAACAGTAATAATCATAAATAAGCAGAGGTAAATTTATTATTTTGACTCTTCTCTATAAAACTCACTGCTCGATTTATTTCCCTCTTTCTCGGTCCGCCAAAGTTTGTCACTATATATATACAGGTATATATAATTTGAGGTCTGATCAGTGATGCCACCGGCCAGTAAAGGAATTATGGTACGATGTTGCCAGAATTATAAATTTTTCTTCAAAATTATGTTACAAATAGTGTTCCTTTAAGACAAAAAATACACATAATTAATATAGGTTCTTTAATGTAAAAATCTCATAAAAAATGGAACATTTGGGAAAATCAAACAAACTCTCGAAAAATACCTAACTCGAAAACATAAAAGACATTATTCAGGTTCAAAATGAATATCAACAGTTTCATTTTCATCTTGAGCGACATGTTTATAGGACGTTATTCTATTAATCATATTTTGAGTAACGTTAAACTTATAACATTCACGATTTACAGTTTGAGATGCCAATAAAAGTGAATTTACTGTATCACTGTACAAGCGATTTCGGACATCTGTTTTGATTAAATTTACTTTTGAAAACATTCTTTCGCATGCGGCATTTGAATGAGGAATTACTAATAAATCTAATACAAAATTTCCCAATTCTTTAAATACGTAAACATCAGACATGTCGTGAATTTGGGAGATTTTGTACCAGTATTTATCGATTGATGTTTCATCCTTTATTTCATCACTCAAATTTGGTTCTGACTGGCAATACATCCGCCACTGATCATAAATTTTTTTGTATTTGTTCAATATCTTGAGGATCTACAATTGTGGGTAGTAACTTAATTAATGAAAAAAGCGATGCTGGTTTTGGTTTAGAATACCCTTTTTCAAATACTGATATTTTTGACAAAAGATTTTCATTAAAATCAAACCGTTTTTTCATTTCATTTGCAGAAGTTATTAAAAATTGACGGCGCCGCATGTAAAAATCTTCTTTTTCCTTTCGACTTAATTTATCAATGTTCTGAAGCACGCGAACACCAAGGTATATCTGTTTCAAGACAATGAACTGACTAGCATTGTGGGGATCGATTTTACCTATTTCGGTTTTATGAATATAATTTGGTTGTAAATAGCTTAAACAAATTTCTTTATAAGTTTCACAAACTACATCATAATGCAATTATGAAACGCTCACTTTAAAAGTATTCATTTAATTTTACAAATTTTGGTAAAATCCAATGAAGAAAAAAGAAAAAAGTTTTGTTTCCATATCATTAAGTCTATTGGCAACAACTTCTGAAGCTTGCAGTCTATGTTCGGTCCTTTCTTTAACAAAATATAATTGAAGGGGATTCCATTGCTCAGTTATCCTTTCCACTACCATAAGTAATGAAAGCCACCTAGCTTGTGAAGGACGTAAAATTTTGTGAGGCTCCACATTACAAAATGTCTGAAATTCTGTAAATTGTGCTTGCCATTTGGAGCTATTTTTAAAGTAACCAAAAATATTCCTGGCTAAATCTTCACAATGACGGGGCAAAACTTTACAAGCCTCACTGGCACAAAGATGTAAAGAGTGGCAGATGCATTTTTGAACTATAATGCCAGGAAGATTTAGTTTTAACCTACTTACTACTGAGTTATTGGCACCAAACATAGTGTTACAACCATCAGAACCAAATCCTATAATATTTTGGAGAGGTATATTGTTAGACTCAAATAAATCCATAATTTTTTTATAAAGAACTTCTGCAGTCGCCCCTGTATTTGCTTCATCTGGATTTTGATTTGAAAAACATTGAATTTTGTAGTTACCTCATTTGTTTTTTCACTAAAGTACCTAACACATACACATATATTTTTTACTACACCTATGTCTGTAGATTCATCTACTAAAATACTAAACTTTTTTGCTTTTAGTTCTTCGATTAGTTCTTCAAAATGAGATTTGGCTAAAACATGTTTTATAACACCTGTTGCTTTGGTTCTTCCCATCTGCATTCCTTGGGCAATTTTCGAGTCAAGAAATATGTCTTTTAATAAAGGAATCAGATGATCGCACAGCTTGATGGGTAGATTATGCTCTGATATTAATGCAGCAATTTTTATTTCTGCCCTACTCACTTGACCACTAGCTTCGTTTTTATTAGAAAACATAGTAGAAATTTTTGGTTGATTTTTCACAATCACCTTTACATTTTTTAAATGTTAGCTCCCTTACTGTGATTTTTCAATACAGTTAAATCTGCTTGAATTTCACTATCACATTTTGCTCGAGTGGGTTTTTCTAAAAACAAAAATGCATATCATTAAAAGTATAAAATGGTTTTATGTTATTTTTTCTACCTTTAACAGCTTTCAACCATCCTTTGAAATGAGGATTGCTTTCCCATTCACATCTATATTTTTGTGGTCTATTTTCTCGTCTGTTTACGTTTTTAAACTTCAATCTTTTTGCCTCCCTTTCTGAATCCGAAGAATCGGAGTAATCATGATGATCCCCTTTGCTGGTACTGGCCATTTTATTTCACTATTTGATCACATCAACACACGTTAATCAGGACTCATGCGATCAACTACTCTTGCTCGTATTGAAAGAGAAACAATGAGGATTAGAGTATTCCCCTGCGTAGGCTCAAATTCACCGAGACTCGAGTTCCGTAATATTTACATAGATGGCGGTAGGCTTGATTTTTATTCTAATTCCATAATAACCATGCTATTAACTGAAAGAGGTCAGCACTAATAATTATTATCCTTTTTGTTACGTTGCTTTGGTTGCATACAATTAGAACCAATAATTTTTAAAACAAAGTTATAGGCTGGGAGATGGAAAAATAATATGTTACAGTTATCGATTATGTTAGATCTTTTTATTTACTGTATATTTCAGTAGAAAATATGGTACAATTTGATAATTATGTTACAAGTGGCAACACTGGGTCTGATCTAGTATACAAACCAAATGACTATCTGACAATTTCAAGGCCTACTTAGGAAATTCTGTTTTTCTGAAGTAACTTAGGTTTAGCGATGTCAACGTATCACATACTCGTGTTATACATTTTTGGAATCAGAATTATAAACCCGAATTTGAAACACCCGGCATAGTTCAAATACATTGATTGCTATTATTAAATACTTCCAGAGTTTCGACAATTACTTTGATACTTCGTACTAATTCGAGAGTGGAACTATCCTTCCTGGACACATACTTTCGAAAATTTTCACGTGTGTCTGGCGCTGCAATTACATGTAGACATTTTTTTTTAAATTTTGGGTATTTGAACAATTTTTTCTTTGCAGCTGGCCGGATTAGCGCTGGTGATAGTTGGCATCCTAGTGAAGTTCAACATCAACGAAGCAAGTAGCATACTCCCAGCAGACTTCAGCATAGCACCGCTACTCTCCATCATTATTGGTGCTATTGTTTTCATCACGGCCTTCTTGGGATGTTGCGGAGCAGTCAAGGAGAGCACATGCATGCTTACCACGGTAAGATTTATCGCCAGTCTTATAACTCAAACTATTACCGGAGATGATAATAATCAAAGAATAGACGATTTTTATGTTGTGTGATTGATTACTTACACCAAAAACACTGTAATGAGCAGCACTCATATAGACACGAGCATGACACACGATTTTAAACAGGCTCATCAAATGTCCAGAGACCACACAAAACATTATTCAAAAGGTCATTAAATATTTTTATTTAGATACTTTAGAAGGCGACGTGGTGAAAGACGTGACCGACAGAGAGCGTCACGTTCACCACACCGTGAGAGTTATGGTATGGGGTGCTATTGCTTATGGTAGCAGCTCACCACTAATTTTCAACAGAGGCCTCATCTTATTCCATACCTAAGCACCATCCTGACCTATCTCCAATTGAACATGACTGGGACGTAATAGGTCGCAGGCTCTTGAATTTGCATTACCCTCCAAAGACTTTAGCAGCTTTTAGTCATAAATATGCAGTAGCCTGGAATGAGATACCCCACAAGGTTTCGACCACCGTATCTGGACGATGCCCAGGCTTGTCAGTGAATTGATGAATCAAGCTGAACATTTAATCATTTACCGCTGCGTACCGATGATTCATATGATAGTATTGTGCGTATGTTTGGAGAAGCGGCTGTTTACCTCTATCAAAAAATCACTAGCTGCTTGTTCTATTTCTTATATTTCATGATTATCATGATTTACTATTACTTTTTACTATTTTATTACTCCACGTAAAGATTAACCAGGGATACTAATTATACGCAGATAATCACAAAAACTGCAAAAATGGAGTTACGATCGTTTACCTCTAAGGCACAGAATTATAGTTGTTATACTATACACCTTAGGAAAAACCATTGTTATACATGGGAAATCATTTCTTGGCAACAGCGCATCGGCTCGTCTACTTTCATCGCTATTCGTACATATTTCCTACCGTTAACGCGCGTGCCGTCGTCAAGTGCGATAAGGGATTCATGACTCACTCTGCGGTTGGGCTTTGTGTAGGAAAGCTGCGTCTTTATTTAATCCAAAATATCGCAAGAAGAAAAGTTTCAAATGATAGAATGGTACATCCAGAATAAATCAGCACGCGCGGTTGTTGAATTATTTGCGGTACGCTTCCCAGTTCGGCCAATTCCGTCTCACGCAACGGTTATAAATACCTACGAAAAATTCAAGAGGGTGGGCTGCTTACATAAGTGCCATAGCTGCATGCACCCTGAAGGTTGGAAACCAAAAATTAGCGAGAAAAGGGAGGAGATCGAAACTGCTGTTTCTGCCGCTGCAGAAGTATCTGAGCCATGCTCAAGCAGAAAAATTGCTGAAATGGTACCAATAGCCGATCTCACACCCAGAACAACAAGAAATATTTTGCATCGCAACGGCTATCATAGCTTCAAGGTTGGAACGGTTTAAGAAATATTTCCTTTAGACAAATACCGTCGAATGGAGTTTTGTGAAACGGTCATGGAGAAGGCGAACAGGGATGGAAGTTTTATTGGTAATATTTTGTTTACTGATGAATCCACATTCCCTCTCCACGGTCATCACAATCCTTCAGTCGTTCGGTATTGGTCTCGGGAAAATAAACACCTCAGTATTCCCGTCCGCACGCAGTATCCACAGAAACTGAATGTGTAGGCAGGAATTCTAGGTAATAACATTATCGGACCGTTCTTTATTGATGGAACTCTTACGGCTGCAAAACATTTGGCGTTACTACAGACGCAGATTGTTCCTGCAATTAGGCAGCTTGGCATTGATCTCGCTAATATTTGGTTCCAACAAGATGGATGCCCGGCGCATAATGCGGCGATCGTACACACTTACCTTGAAAGTGTGTTCGGCCACCGGATTATTGGCGGTAACGGAACAATAAAATGGCCTCCTAGATCATCCGATCTAGCGCTTAATGATTTTTTCTTGTGGGGTTATGTGAAAAGTACTGTTTACACTTTCAATGAGAGAGCAGACAATTTGCATAACCTACAGGTGAAAATCGTTGAAGCGCTCGGGCAAATACAGCCTTCTACCCTCTTGAGAGTTCGTCAGGAGTTTTATAACCGCCTGACATACTGTTCATTGAATGAAGGAGACGTCTTTGAGCCCCAGCTGTGAAGGACCATTTGAAACATTTGTGTTCATTATTGCGTTTTATTTTTGAGAACTTATTTTTTTGTTAGAATATCTTTTTATTTTCGTTACACATTTTTAAGAGTGTACTATTTTTTGTTAGAGTGGGTATCTTCTTATTTTTGTTATGAGACGCAACCTTTATTGCTACAAAACCAATTATCCATTCATAAAAATAAGTAGAGTGATTTAGGTGATTTCGTGAAATCTCGAAATCACCGAAATCGGACGTCCAATCGAACTGGTGCGTAATGCGCGCATCTACTGTACTTCTTCTATCGACTCAACGCATACTGAAATTTGCAGCAGACCGCAGACCTGTATCACGAATGAGAATAACAGGCAGATATACTGTGTTGGCAATTTGAGTAGAGCTTCCCGAATTGTGGGGAATTTAGAGTTAAGTGTTGATTCATTCAAGCTTTTAATCAGCATGGCCTAGACGTTAGAACTTCATAAAGATAACATTGAAGCTGAATGCTGCTGGAATATAGTGTTTCGAATATTCAAAGCGGAGCGGGACACTATCCTCGTTCAATGGGTCATCAAGCCACAGTCTTTTCAACAAAGAAATTATTTTACGAAAATGCGTTATATTTTTACGATTTTGTCGTCACCAAATCTCTGTTTCTCAAAATGTACGTCTATTGTAGAATTTTCAACAAACTAAGCAAGAAACGTGATCTAGTATTTACTCAACATTACGGATTTCTCGAAATACATTAAAAAATGTGACCTAGATACCTAACTGCCCCAAGCTCTTTAAATATAACACCTTAAACCAGTGTTACCAGGTGCTCAGTCACGTTGATTGTCATGTTGTACTGCGCAAGTCAGCAAACAATCTGGCGTAATAAACGTTAGGAATCATCAGGTATTGCCAGATTCCCGAATACCGGGCACCATAGTACCCGTTATAGTTGTCCTTCAAAGTTGTCAAATCGCCCCTATGGCGCAAATTTGCCACTCCAGGCAACTGTGCTATAAACAAACCCTGTTTATCACTACTATTTGATAGTCATATGGTAGTTGTAGCCCTTTCTAGCGGTCCATGATTTCTCTCAATACTGTTGTATCTCTACTGGCAACAAGGATAGGGATTACAAAATCATTTATACAACAATGTACAAACATGAAAAATATGATTTGAACCATGAAACATTAATACAATTTTAGAACTTTTTTCATTTTTGGAATACTCTTATGTGGAATGCGCAGCTATTTTTCCCGAAATTTGGGTAGACTTAGATTTCCTAGAAATATGACATATTGGTATCGGCAACTCTGCGTAGATTTCCTAGAAATATGACATATTGGTATCGGCAACTCAGCGAATGGGAGAAACAAATCGCATTTGTTGAGCGCATCCGTCTAAGCAGCAGGCGCCAGCGCCCGTTCTGCCATCTCTCTTTTATCACTCTTCTACTTTACTCCGTTGTCCGTCACACTCCGACGCTGCCAGATAGGATCCTACAATCGAGTGTCTTTCACGCACCTACATACTTTTGTATATTTCCATCTCTCTTCCTCATCATAATGTATAATAATGTTTTTTCACAAGGTCTATATGATTTTTTAGTAAGGAATTATATAATCCTCACACAGGTGATGCCTTCTGTGTAGTTGCCATATCTATTTCCCCATTTTTTGAACATCTTTGTAATTTGGGTAAAACAGTATTATTATCTACATGGGCTTTTTTCATCCTCGTCCTTGGCCACTCTTGAGAACCGAGCTGGACATTTAGATATTTCGCACCATCTCTTGTAGAATTTTGGGGATTCTTAGCATCTGCAGACCCCCCCCCCCACCCCCCACTGAAAAGAACTGCTATCCTCGACACTTCAAAGGGTTTCTGGGTCAGAGGCACATTAACATATGTCGCCGTTGATCGGCACCCCTGGGTAAACACTCTTGTCGGCACTCATGGTTCCTTTGACCATTTATCAAAGAAGCGTGCTGATTGATTATTGATTATATCTATATTGAATTAAGTTTCACTAAAAACGTATCCGATAAGTAGTCAAACCTTCCTATTAGCGTGTGCCTATTCCACGTTTTCTTAAATAATAGTTCTACTAATCTTAGAGAGTTTAAAAAGCCGACTTAAGCTCCTCATGGCAGCCGCGGTGGTATTTAGGCTTATGTCTTCGCAGCGGTTTCAACTTGGAAGTTTTAAAATGCAAAATTTCGATTTTAGTTTCAAATTGTTACAAAAAAACGAGAGTTAGTATCCTGAGGTAGTTTGGGGCTGTGATTTCGCATATAGCCAACAAAAATCGATAAAACGTCGCAGAGCCTTATTTGGACCATAAAAACGCTCGTGGAACCTTCCTTGGATCTCAACGAGAACTGACATCAAGTTCATAACTAGTGGACCCGATTTACCCAGGAAACGGGTATTGATCGAAATTGCAGAAACGCAATAATTTTGGGAAACTTCTGGACTTTTATTGTAAGAATAGAGCACCACTTTTTGAATCACTCTGTATAAATCGTATTCGCCCAGCATACAGTTTTGCTTCATACACGCGTTTCATAACGATAGCGTATCATGCTAAGCCTACTTAGTATGCACAAAGCATAATGCACGAAACAACTGCACCGTGTAGCTTCTAGATAACACAAAAGCAGATATTATTTAGTTGCTTAAAGTGTGACCGTGGTTGAATTCAGTAAGTCACTGAACTCAACCACTGTACTTACTGTACTGTTTATGCGATTTTATGAAGCCTGAAGACTCAAGAATGAACGCAATTTCAAAAGCAAACGGAAGCACATAATTGTAATTATGCTTATGAGAAACGATCTGTTATCTCTACAAAAATTATTTGAACTGATGTGGAGAATAAAGGAAATCTCACATCCAAATGTTTTTCAGCAAACACTTGCTAGTCCAACAAACTATAAAAAGAAAAAGAATAAAATACTTTAGGCAATAATAAACGAATCACCAGTCACCACGTCGTCAGTAAGCAGCCATGCGTGTTACAACAGTTCCGGAACGGCTCTGTATTTTCTCGGGTTAGGTATTTTTCTGAAAGACCAAGGTAAAATCTTCAGTAACTTCCAACAAGTAATTCAAACGACGACCTCGAATTTTACCTTTACCTTCACCTTCAAGCTTAAGAGCGGAACATTTTACGTTCAAGCATAATTGAAGTCTAAGGCCAAGGGTGACCCTTAAAGGTCAAATGAAGATCAAATGCTTTCTGCTAGGAAAACGCCTACGTGTCTTATAGGATACGTGATGAAAATAACTATCAAGGTCAGGTCTTTGTTGAATTTTAACGAGGAAGTGAACAGTGACCTTGGAATTGATTTTAAAGGTTATTGCAAGGTCAACTATCTTTGATGCCGACAATACAAAGAGCCAAATATTGTACTAAAGGTCATACGAGGATTAAATGTGTTCAGCTAGGAAAACCTCTATAAATCTTACAGGATTAGTTATGTAAATAACTATCAAAGTCAGGTTTTGATACATTTTCACTAGAGAGTGAACGGTGATCTTGGATTTTTTTACCTTGATCCTCACCTTGAAAGTAATTTCAAGGTCAACTTAACTTTTTCATGAAAATCCCCGTTGTTGACGCCAGCAATCGAAAGACCGCAAAATTTTACGCTCAAATACGAATTGAAGCCAAGGTCATGATGACTACCAAATGTCAAATGAAGCTAAAATGTGTGCTGCAGGAAAAACCACTACAAATCTTACAGAATTAGTGATGAAAATGACTATGAACTTGATCATCATCTTCAAGTTCATTTCAAGGTCATCTCAATTTTTTATATAAATCCCTATTTTTGATGCATGCAGTCGAAAGATAGGAAAATCCTGCGGTCAGATACGAATTGAAATCCAAGAAATCCAAGGTCACGGTGACCACAAAAAGTCAAATAAAGGTCAAATGTGTGCTTCTTGGAAAACCGCTATAAATATCAGCGGATTAGTGATGAAAATAACTGTCAATGTCAGGTTTCAGGCTTGACCTTGAACCTTACTTTCAGGTTCATTTCAAGGTCAACTTAATTGTTTTAGTGGAAACCCCTTTTTCTGATTTTCAACTCTTGCAGCCCTTATTGGCATCAGAATCGGAGTTTCTACTTGAACAATTGAAGTTTACCGTCGAGGTCGAGGTCAAATTAAAGGTCACTGTTGAACTCCATGCTAAAAGTTACTAAAGTCCTGACCTTGATCTTTTCCAAAAATATATTACCCGAGAAAATACAGATCCGTTCCGGGACTTTTGTGTCTCACTGTATATTCGAACGGCTAGTGGAATAAGAAAAATATGATATGACAGTAGCAATACCTGCTTTGACCAAGCCAAGTATACTAATGACCTATAAATCCGAACACCCAGTTTAAATGGTTTTATTTTAATAAAAGTTGGTGAATGTATTTATCCTACTATAAATAACAAGTGAAAAAATTTTCAGCCTTATCAGTTGGACATTCCGGTTTTTATACTGCTTTTTTTTAATTCAATAACGCTCTAAAAATGAATATTTCAGCCGCAGTACAGAATCAACGTTGGCGGATTTTGGTTCTTGACATGCTTTACGATCGGTTACGATGCCTAGAGTACGGAGACCTGTACGATTTCGTCAACATAGTGAGTTTGATAGGGGCCGTATAGTGGGACTTCGGGAAGCTGGACTTTCTTTTCGGGCAATTGCAGTTAGAGTGCAAAGAAGTGTAGACACTGTGGTTAGGTGTTGTCAGGCATGGCATCGAGAAGGCCGTACGCAAAGAGCAAGGGGCACTGGACGCCGCCGTAGAAAAACAGGCCGTGAAGATCGCCGCCTAAGATTATTGGCCTTAAGGGACCGTTTCTCCACTACCAGGTCCATTGCAAATGAATGGTTTGCAGAACACGGAAGACCTATTGGCATGCAAAGTGTTTACCGACGAATGAGAAGTTTTGGCTTGTTTTCATACCGGCCACACTGGGTCCTCCCTTTAACTCGAGAACACCGACGTAATCGCCTTGAGTGGTGCAGACAACGGTCACTCTGGGATCAGGAATGGAACAGTATTGTCTTTAGTGACGAGTCTCGATTTTATTTAGGCATGCACGATGGTCGTGCCAGGGTTAGAAGGCGACGTGGTGAAAGGAGGAATCCACAGTTTTTTGTTGAAAGACATGTTCATCACACTGTTGGAGTTATGGTTTGGGGTGCTATAGCTTATGGTTCCGAGTCACCTTTAATCTTCATCAGAGGTAACATGAACGCGCAGCGTTATATCCACGAAGTTCTAGAACCCCATCTTTTACCCTATCTTGACACCCTGGCAGATCCAACTTTCCAACAAGATAATGCCCGACCACATGTTGCAAGAGTCACAATAGACTTCTTTCAACATAATGATGTCACATTGTTACCATGGCCACCAAGATCTCCCGACTTATCCCCAATTGAGCACGTCTGGGATATGATGGGTAGGAGATTGCTCAATTTGCAACGTCCTCCTCAGACTCTATAAGCACTTCGAGAGGAGTTGGTGGTTGCCTGGAATGAGATACCACAGGAGGACATTGACCACCTGATCAGAAGCATGCCTAGGCGCGTTGGAGAATGCGTAGTACATCAGGGTGCATCCACACATTATTAAAGGTCAAAGGGCTTTAAAGCAGTGCAATCATTTTGAAATTTTTATCATTTACTTATTATGCTTCATTAAGTACTTATACAAAATTTTATAGATAGATATATAGATAGATGCAGGTCGTTTCAGGTTAGGCGTTACGGCATGTCAATGGAGTTCTTGCCATATTTCAGCACATCGCCGTGGATAGCATGTGTGTGTATATACAAGCGTCTAGACTAGACATTTTAACTAACAGTCTGAAAACAATATAATTGCCTCAATTTTATGTAGGGTGTAGAGAATTCCTTGAACTGTACTAACATAGCAATTATTAGGTAATTATCATCAACTAAGATACGATATATTGGTATCGTACATGACTAGTATTTTTGACACTTAATTCTTCTTTTGAGTTCACATCCTAGAAATGTGAATGTCTATTATTCTTCTAAACTTATAATAAATAATTATATGACTATGAAAACATAAACAACATGATATATAGTATAACGTGGCAAAAAGGTTCTCTGTTTATTTGTTTCTTCTTTACTTGTACTACAACAGATTAAAATATTAGTCAAATGCGTTCTAAGTCTGTTAACATATAAATCGATATACCCACTTTATGAGAAATTGTCCTAACCTACATTATATGTCACCGAATTGCACTATTCTGCGTGATCTTTGATATATGCAATTTGTCTACAGTCCTTCAAAATGAGGTAGAAATTTTCATAACCCATGTTTTTATTTGATTTTAGTACTCGATCATTTTGCTGACGATCTTCATCCTGCAAGTGGCCATCGGAGTTTACCTCTTCCTCCAAATTAAAGATACACATCAGTTCAAATCAGCCATCAGAGAGAATGTTCAGAACACCTTCGATAAGAGATTCAGGAATCCTGAGGCAAACGAAACCATGATGGTCACACAAAAATTCGTAAGTGTTATGTTTTTACCGATATTTTAGATCTAATTATCAGTACTTTTGGTTTTAAAGTTATATCAGGTATGACGTTCCTCTAGCTAACTAGCTGTTCTAGCAAACGTCCTTGGGGATGCTATCAATGTAATAATAAAAATAGAGGCTGTTTCATGAATACGCTTTTCGGCCGTAGATTGACCTTTACTGAACATAATGCGGGAATTGTGCTTATTTATTTGTTGACATTGAAAAACTCGTTTTGAGAGTTAACTTCCGGTTCCCAGTAACACAGTTAACCTGCGGTTGAAAAACCTGGTCTCAGAGTAAGTCACTTTAGTTGCTGGAGAGCAGGTCTGACAATAACCGCAATATCTGTAGCTGAGTAGTAAACACTTGAAATTCATTCTTGAGATTATAATTTCAAAACTATAAACAAGTGTGACTTATTTCCAAACTCACAGCCCGATAACAGAGCGTAATAATATTTATTTCTATTGAGGCTTTATAATAGTGTTTTGTTCACTGCTGGGTACAAATATTTTCTGAAGAAGGTTTCGTGTTCTATTTGGGACATATCTCCTATAATCTTTTAAGGCAATTCTTGAAAGATAGTTAACAATTCTGATCAAGCAATCTGTAGTAAATAAGTTACAAATTGTTTGATTCCCATTTGAAATAGTCGTACATGCTCTTAGTCACAAACGATGACAATTTATCCTTTCATAAATACACAACAGCTGCCACTCGTAATACATGAAGCATCCCAAGTCAATTATGTTACTTGTATCTAAAAAAATATCGATATTAATACCATCGCTCATTCTATAATTCACTGTCATTTGTGAGAATCGGAAATCCTGGTAATAGAAACATACCAGAGCTGGAACTTTGTACCCTGGATAATTTGTACTCATTATTTTGACGTTGCTAACCATTTTAGTTTCATAGTAAATCTGGCGCTGTGAGCGTTATTATTTCGTTATAGTATTAGCCGAAAAATTAGGTAAAAGTTATACAGGGTGCTCCGTACTTAAATGCACACAGTGAAATTGCAGGCAGTATGGACCGAGACATTTCCAGGCCTGAAAATGAAAATAGTTCAAAACTCAAAACATACAGGGTGATCTATGTAAATGCGCCAAATCTTTATTATTACATATCTTAAGCATTATTGACCGGATTTTGTTGATTTTCCACGACAGAAAAAGTACCTACGAGTAACGTAAGACTAGATGGATGGTTAAAAATGTAATGGCCGCACTGGATTTTTCACTTTTTGGTTTATCAAATTTAATTCATCTTGATAATTGTACAATTACATTTAATAATTGCACTCAACAAAAGTAATTACTTAAATAAACTAAAAACGGTATGTTTTCTTAGGGTGTTTGTTAATGATATGCAAATATTCAAGAGTGTGAATCTACGTGAAAAAATAATGTTAGTTTGCTTCATAAACTATGGCCCAAGAATGTTTCCTTACAAAAACTCAGAAGTGTTGAAGTTTTAGGAAAAAAATGGAAATTAATTATTATTTTCAGAACCGCTTCAGATATATCACTGATATTTAGTACGTAGTGAAAGTTAATAAAGCTACATATTTTTCAATGCAAAAATAATTTTTAGCATTAACAGTGGCGTCCGTACGGGTATTGACTTCGATATTTTTTAAGAAAAAAAAGGTACACCAATGGTTTTTTGTCAAATAAAAATTATTTTTAAATTTCCCGTTCCCATTGTTTTTTCTTGAATTGTTTTCCTTCGATGCGCCATTTTTGAATAAAAAAATAAAAACCGTTCTGTTGTCTTGCAAAATTATTATTAATCGGAAAAATTAAGCACATTAGAGGTAATGAACAACAACAACTGACAACATGAACATAAATATTCACATATCATTAAGGAACACCCTGTATGTTAAGTTATACGAAATATATTTTTCAAATCTATTTTTCGGAGCAAGACTATTTATAAGGATAAATAATTATTCACAATTAATGGAATTATTACATTAAAAACTAAATGGATTAACACCACAATAGGTTATAAAAGGGTAAAAATTATACTTGATACACATACATACATGATCAGACCCGTATTATAAGAAAAAATAATTATGACAGCAATCTGACAGCCATACCTGTCACTTGTGTTCTATCTAGTCGGTAGCCAACGACACTCATACTCGCTGTGAATGCCATCTATGGAGAAAAGGCGCAACTCACAGCTTGCGCTATATAACGTTTATGCAACACACACAGCTACTACAGGTGAATACGAAGTGGATGATAGTCAGTTCCAAAGGGGCAATTATCGCAATCAAATCGCTATCCCCATGATTTGGCAGTGTGGGTCGCTATAGTAAAAATTTATGGAAACCAAACTGTTCGATTATTCCCAAATTTGACATCAGTCTGTGACCTTTTATAGTTGCAATGCTGCGGTGTGGATGGCCCAGACGACTACAACGGCGTAGTACCAACAAGTTGCTGTCAGAACTCCAGGGTGCAATGTCCCAGCGTGAACAACAATGTCTTCCACGAAGGATGTGCGTCCAAACTTTACTACAAGCTGGAGAGCAGTTCGCAAGTTATCGGAGGCGTTGCCATTGGTATTGCAGCAGTTGAGGTAAGAAAAACATCAGCTAGTAGATTACACCTTTGTAAAGCTTTACCACAGTAGCGTTGCATACCGAGATGAATTAAAATGGATGAGATGTTGTGTTGTGTGTTGCTCTTTCTACTTTTTAGTTCCAAATGTCCAATTAAAAAAAATACGTACCTCATAGTCTGTTGTATGCACGAATTGTTCCCTTATGAATAATCTGAACCGGAATTAAGTCCTACGTTAGAGTAACTTTAACGCCCGCTGTGTATAAGTTAACCTACGTTGAACACCATACAAGCGAGAACTGACCTTATTTGTTTATAGCTAAGCGACGGCGCACCTACCGGTGATATTATCTAAGTTTATTTATTTTTTTGATTTTAGGAAGGTGCAGATAAACATTTGTGTATATCTCTTGCATAATAGGCGTTTATGTATCTTGAGAATTCAAGTCGCGGGAGTTATGTTGCTGTCATTTAACACTTTATTAATTGATATAATAATTGCATTGTATTCCTTTTTACTAGCTCATCACTTTTGGTTTATATTAACGATTTTATCTTAATTATGAGTCAGTAATTCAATCTCAGTCACAGCGAACACACACACACCGTAATTCCGGTTCGGTCCATGTACACTATTATTGGAATCAAATCAAGTTTTTTAAAAACGAAGTTTGAAGTTCCGACCACATGATTTGGGGGTAGCCGCTTGCTTCACGCCTTGTATACATAATTAACTATTAAGTCCTATGGCGCTTACGCATAAACGCACTATTTACGTAAATAACCAAAATTATTTTTCATACCTTTTTCAGATTATTGGTGCCATCTTCGGTTTGTGCTTGGCGAGCTCCATAAGGAACCACTACCGAAGACACATGTACGCTTAAGTCTACCTGAACATCCATTTTTTTCGTACAACGTCAGTGTATTATAAATTTTTTTATACGAGTATAGAAATTTGTCTTTTTTGATATTTTCAGATGATTATACGGATATAGCTTTACAGTAGTTATGAATGTTCGCAGATGCTGCCTGTATTTTTATATCACTATATTTTGTTTTTTCTAAAATTTTATATGTAATGTTTGTTATATACAACCTGTCGTAACGACCGAACTTTAACTCCACACGCATTTCAGGTACGTCTGACCAATCTGGCTTTACATTGGATTCTTTTTCTGTCAAACTGAAAACGCCTAAGCCTACTGTAATAAAGAATGATAAAATTGACGATTTTTTGGTGCAATTTAAACGCATAGCGGTCCGTAAACAAAGAATTAATTGTGAAATCAAAATCGATCGATTTGTCATTGGATTAAAACAATCGTTTTTGGTTTTTGGCGTTTTCTACTTTGTGTTTCTTTACTGACATTATTGCTCCATCTGTTACATTTGAAAATCGAGAAGAGTTATTACAAAATGGAAAAAATGACGCAATATGTTCGTACATATGTTTTTATTTTGTTGAATTACTCCCTCTACATACATATGTGCATAAAAATGCTAGTGCGGTTAAAGTGAAATTGTTACATTAATTGAAATTAAGATATAGTAGTTGTTAAGATAAAGATGAATATGCATTATTATATATTAATTTATACGTGACCAATAAATCGAAACAGAAACATAAGCATTTAGTTTATTTAAATCATTCATGCTTTAAATATATCTCAAACTGTTTTATCAAGCCCCAACTCCCTGGGCTTCTCAATAGACTATTATCCTTCGGTCTCGTCGAAGTAAATACTACTTGTAGTACCATCGTATCTCACCAAACCCACGTGTTCAAGGCGCGCACGCATCGAAAGAAAGCGGTACCGCGCTCCCCTACCTTCCCCCTCTCCGGCCGCCTATAATTCCTGCTCGTCAAACGGTTAACATGTCAATCCGGCGCACCGATTTTTAGTGTTTCCGCACTGTCGAGGAATCGCTATTAGAATTACAACAGGACAGAAGGTTGGCCGATAGATGTGCATTGTCGGCGAGGTTCCTTTCGTCGCATAGCAAAATTAGAAAGCATACTGTAATAAAGAATAATAAAATTGACGATTGTCTGGTGCAATTTAATGTTTTTTCGTCAATATCACAGCGATATCCGTAAACAAAGAAATAATTTTAAAACCAAAATCGATCGATTTATCATTCGATTAAAACAATCAATAATGTTTTTGGTTTATGGTGTTTTCTACTTTGCGTTTCTTTATTGTCATGACCGTTCCAACTGTTACGTTTAAAAATCGAGGAGAGTTATTACGAAATAGAAAAACTACGCGTAGAAAATATTATACAGGGTGACCCATAAATCCTTTGAGCAAGAAAAAAAGGAATAAAACCAAACTAGTTACATTATGAAGAATTATTATATTTTGTTATCATCTTTATTGAATGGGAATTATGTTTTAAAAATCACATCGTCTAAATGCAATCCATTACGATCACGGCACTCATATAAACGACGTCTAAAATTGTCGATGACTGCGCGGCAAGTCAACACTGTAATGCTTGCCATTTCTCTTCGGATATTTTATTTCAGGACATCAACTGATCGCGGAGTGGTGTCGTACACTTTGCTCTTGAGGTAGCCCCATAAAAGGAAGTCCATTGGGGCCAAGTCTGGACTACGTGGTGGCCAGGAAATGTCTCCTCTTCGAGAAATTACTTTGCTGGGAAAAAGTTGACAGACGACGGGCATAGAAGTGTTGGAGGTGTGGGCAGTTGCTCCGTCCTGTTGAAACCAGGTCTGCGTATTATAGCCTGGAAAATTCTGCAACGCTGTTGTCAAAAACTCCTCTATCATTGCTACACACCGCTCCGAAGTAACAGTTAATGCGCGACCTCTGTCGTCCTCAAAAAAATAAGGGCCTACGATGCCATGCGCTGACATAGCAGCCCAAACTGTAACTTTAGGGCTGTGTAAGGGCTTCTGATGCTTACGCCTTGGATTTTCGGGGCTCCAATAACGGCAATTTTGTTTATTTACATGCCCGTTTAAATGGAAGTGAGCCTCGTCTGAGAACAACACATTATTGAGCGAAGAAAATCGATTCAACATTTCATTCGCAAAGTTTAGTCTCTGAATAGCGTCATTATCTTTTAATTCCTGCACTAACTGAATTTTGTAAGCGTGCAGACGTAAATCTTTCCTCAAAATCCGCTGTAAAGATGTTCTGGGTACGTTTAGTGCACTGGAACGCTTACGAGTAGACTGGGTAGGATTTTGACGAACAGACTGTGCCACAATGTTGATGTTTTCTTCAATACGAGTTGTCCTTGGTCGACTCCACCGCTGTTTATCTAACGTCGAACCAGTCTCTTCGAACTTAGCAACCCAGTTCTTAATCGTTTGAGCTGTTGGACACTTTGTAAAATTGTGTAAATTGTGGTATTCTCGATATTTACGCCGCGCAATGGTTGCCGAAACATTATTTTGATAAAACGCGCGCACACAAAAAGCACGATCCGCTCCAGTGAAACACTCCATGGCGACTGAATTCCCAGACACTGAAGATACTGCCCCCGCGCCGCTCACGCTCACCCGTTAAATTTTATTCAAATTTGAAATTTCAAAGGACTTATGGACCAGCCTGTATGACACAATATGTTCGTACATACGTTTTTATTTTGTTAAATTACTTCCTCCACATACTATGTGCATAAATACGCTAGTGCAGTTAAAGTGAAATTGTCCCAGTAATTGAAATTAAGATATAGTAGTTGTTAAGATAAAACCGAATATGCATTATTATATATCTGTACCTCAGAGCCAGACTAGGTCAGGTCCATTTTTGTCAAAAATGAGTTTAATATGTTAAGCTTATGATAATATTGTGAATTTTCATTTGCTGCATTCAGAGTCCATCTATCTGTAATAATAAGGAAGTTACGATTATTTAACTCATATCAAGTCATATTCAATACAATGCAAGAAAAATATTTCAAATACAATTAATTATCTCAAAACTACTTATTTGGGCTTAACCTAGTCTGGTTCTGAGGTACAGATATTAATTTATATGTGACCAATAAATCGAAACAGAAACCTAAGCATTAAGGCCCAATTTCACCATCATCGATATTGGACCAATGGAAAAGGAGCTTCGAAATGCAATTTGACAGAAACTGTCAAAGGTCTCTGAATATCAGTGATTTCTATTGAAATGTTGAATAGTCGTGAAAAAACGGTTGCTTTATAAATAAGGGTACATTATAGATGTAATATTATGTCTTTGTGCTTTAGAATTAGGATAACTTTCATAGAATTTCCAGTTTCACAAAAGACGGTCAGTTATGTAAATGGACCAGTCAAAATGACAGAAATAATAGGTCGATTTACTAGCTATTATATTTGGTAGGATGTTTTCACTGTTTTTCACGACTCTTCATGCACGGCAATCTAGTTTTGTCTGTATATCACGTACAGGGTGTTGTACAAAATACGTACCTGTAGAAATGTACCGATTTTTGTTATTTGCAAAAAAAGGATACAAAACGTATTCCAACTGGTTCATCATCTTTTGATACATCAAAAACAATTTTTGCCAATTTATGATCTAGAAATCCACACCAAATGTAAACAAACAGCACATTCTGCATTTCTGGGTCGTAAAACATCGATATTTGTAAAAGTATCCGCATCCTATTACTCATCGTCTAGATATTATAAGTCAATCAAAAATACCTGTTTATGAAAACATATCCCCAAACATTGTTTTATTTTCTTATTTATATTATTATAACACGTCTTGGATATCAATTGCTTTTAAAGTGATCTGCAGTGTTGCCGAACCGGAAAAAAAACGGAATCGGTAAATAGTGTCGTTGAATTCGGTATAAGGTAAATGCCGTCCCAGATCAGTGTTAGATCAAGGACCTTTGAGTCTATATCACAACTTCTACAATGTGCTCACTGGTCGCTCTTTCAAAGTAGTTAGCAACCATTCTGGAAACTCCTTTTTCGATTCTTGCTTATAGGATTGTGAATATTTTTCTGTTTTACCCCTGAACTCATGAACTCACCTCTCATTTTAGTTAAATATTTAATTTGAAAACAGACAGGTTTCGGTTTCTTTATTGCTGGTCCGGTGATGAGGTAATGACAGTAATCTACCAGTCTGTACCTTTTGTATGCACAAAAATCAATCCAGAGCAAGCGAAGTAAGGGATGATGATGTGCGTTCGTAAATTCTATGCATATCCGTTCATATTCGTCAATATTTCATTTGTAGCTTTTATTTTTCATAAAATTTTAGCAAAATGTAAGACAGTAAAGGCAACACCGCACCTTGCATCCCAGTTGACAAGAAGGACAAGCTGTCATTAGGGATGTTTAGATCCACGAAAAGTATCGTTATGTATCGATTCTTATCGTTTTAGGAGGTATCGATACTCTAAAACATTGGAATAAGATTATCGATATCCACCGGAAGGCAACAAAGGAGAAAAGTAATCGGAAGTTAGTCACTCTTTCTGACACTGTCCGGATCGAAAGGTGACGATACTCGTGAAATGTATTGATACTTCTAAATACAGGATCGTATCGAACATCCCTACTGTCAAGATGTATCACCCGAAGTACCGACGCAGCTATTTTGGGGCGTCATAGAGATAATTTTCAATTTTAATTTGCATTTTTTCAACGATTTTAGAAACGGGATACTAATGCACAATCTGGCAACCATGTCACACCATCAAAAAATGGCTGCTGACAACCACACAAGTCATTGAATTAAACCTTCTCCAGTGTATATGTTTGTGACTGGGACCAAGGGTTGACTGATCCCACACATGTGTGACTCGTTGTGGAGTTTTGAAATGTAATAATCAGCTGTTGTTCAAATCATGTCTAATAATATACTTAACCTAGAATGTGTACTCGTGAAAAAAGAAAAAGATTGCAAATTTCCAGTTTCTTTGCAGGTTTTAGGTTTGCTGGTAGCTTTACGACATATATTTGGGTATTTCTTAATCGCTGTAAATATGTTTGTTTTTGAAAGTTCCAATGCATTATTTGTACCACCATGATAAAATATTTTTATAACATAATAATTAAGTTGCTTTGGATAATATCTGAGTAGCGTAGCTATGGTTTCTAATGTTTGTCATAATATTGCTTTAAACTTCATGAATAATTTTAAGTTGACGATAAGTGGTTTAACATCATGGTGCTACGTTTGATGAATATTTTGATATGCTTTAATGTACGGATTGGCAAGATGTAATGATTTAATAACAAATAGACACTGCTAACAAGTAAACCTTTTTTGAGGTAGAAATACGAGAGAATAAGTTTCTTCGGTCAGTTGTTGTATACAGGGTAGCACAAAAAAGTTATGATAGGTTATTTACCGAAACAGTGCTAGAAGTGTGACCATAAAAAATAACGGATTCTTGTTTCTCGTACTGGAAAACATCCCTATATGGAGTTTTGTGCTAAAATCTGAAATATTTCTCAAGCAATAAGGAAAAATAGAAAATAAAATTGTAACTTTGACACCCTGTATCTCGCAAACTATTAACTTTTGGACTGAGGTACGTTCATGTCAATTCACATATTTTGGTCTGCAGTATCTCCAGTTTCGAGATTTCCCAACCTTTCGCAGACACCCTATACGTGACCAATCACTTGAAACAGAAACATTCAAATAAATTATTCATCATGCTTTAAATATCGCTTAAACTGTTTTTTTGTTGTTGTTAAACCCCAACTTTCTGAGCTTCAAAATAGACTATTCTAGTCGATATTTGACCATATTTTTTGCATACGGTCCTGCCTCAGACAATTCGAAAGAAAATCCATACTAGTGTTATGTTGCCTTTATAGAGCCATCTATACAGCTTGACAAGAACCAAGCTTTAAGGAAAATCAATAAGCAGCTATTGCTGGGTAGATATCCGCTTACGTGACCAGCATAGTATCATAAAATAATGTGTTTCACACTAGATGTCACACGACATGCTGTCTTTTCATCTGACCAGTATTTTCTGATCTATGATCTATATGACAATTTAGATGTATGACATTATTATACTACGGGGAACCTGCTGTTGTCGCATTTTAAGCCTGCTAGATGGAACCGCCAGGATTATTTTCTTGGTCGAACTTCTGTGTCTGATATTTCTGTCTCTATAAAGTCGACTGCAATAGGCTGTGATGGTATTGGTGTGGACATGTTTGCTCTATGTTTAGCTGAAGTACTTCAGTATCTAACTCATACTGTTAATATATGTTTGGAAACTGGGAGCTTCCCTAATGTCTGGAAAGAAGCAACAATTCTTCCTCTAGCCAAAGAAAAAAATCCCATAACTCTTGATCATTTACGAGCCGTCAGCATACTGTGTTTCTTTTCAAAGATATTAGAAAAAGCTGTTTATCTCCAACTAATTGAATATTCAGAGATGAACAATTTACTTCCTGTCCATCAGTCTGGATTTTGTGCTGGACACAGTACAACTTCCTCACTCCTACATTTGACAGGCAATATATTAAATAATATGGATAAACATAATAATGCAGTTTTAGTTATGGTCGAGTTCTCTAAGGCGTTCGACACTGTTAACCATAAAATTTTGTTGAGTCAGTTAAAGTATATTGGACTTTCTGACATTCCGCTTAAATTTTTTGAAAATTACTTAACTGATCGTAAACAAAAGGTGAAGACAGTTAGAGGTGTCTCATCTTCTGTTGACGTTTCTTCAGGTGTCCCTCAGGGCTCTGTCTTAGGTCCTTTACTGTATTTGATATATACTTTTGATTTACATTCATGTATTGAGAATTGTGCTATACAAACTTACGCGAATGATACGCAGCTTTCTTTACATTTTGACTTGTCTCATCTGGATGAAGTGTCATATAAGATAAATTGTGATCTTGCCAACATCACTGATTTTTGTAAAAGACACATGTTGAAGATTAATCCGGATAAGAGTACTTGCATACTTTTTTATCCTTTTTTTAACATTTGCATAATAGAGTAAGCTACAGAATTGCATTGAGCATCAACAACGAGCTCGTTCCTGTTTCAAATCCTCACCATCGGGATCTCGGAAACTGTAGGAGATGCGAAGTCGCCTAAATGGGGATAAAATTGGGTAATTAAGAAAATGCCGCTTCGAAATTGAAAGTACTTTTGAATTTATCCAAAAACGTTTTAATTTTTCACCTGGCTTTATATGTTATTCTACTTCTTCTACAAAATAGCATAAATACAATTTCAACATGTCGTTTCATTTCTTGCCCTCCAGCATCAGCTTTATTTTTTATTATAGCCGCCATATTGGATTTTTAAACAGATAGAGTTTTTAAATCTGATTCCTATAATAATAATTATAATAATGTTTATTGTCACAAAATATTGTGCACAATAAACATAAAGCACCCAAAAAAGTTTGCACTTGTGTTTGGGTTTGTTAAAAATAAAAACTAATAGTACAGTCAGTGAAGGATAAAAAAACCGTTAATACTGTTTAATTTGGTGAATAATTGTGGTAATGCCAGGAAAAATATCAAGACAATTATAACTAAAGTAAAAATATGGATGATAGTGTAAGTAAAATATTATTGATTTTGATAATAATTTTTCAGATCTACAATTTCCTGGATGAAGTACCTTGGTTGTTGTAAAATCCATTTTTTTAGTTCTTTTTTAAATGATGTATTTGATCTAATTACCTTTAATGACTCTGGTATGAAGTTATAGAATGTTGGTCCCAAGAAAAACAGACATTGTCAAACCTTAGTCATTTAAAGTCATTTGAAAAAAATGAATTGCCTACGTAGACCTTGAAATTATCAGATCATCAGTCGCATGTTTCGCATACCAGCTTTTTTTCCTGGGTTTATTTGAGATGGAATTTTAAAATAAATCATTACCTATTCTCCTGCCTCCTCTTCAAGATTTTCAATTCGAGCTTTCTTCTCCCGACCTCCAATACCTCTTTGTTTTCTCATATGGACGCTATTATTGAAATTTTATACATTTAAAAGGACTTTTCTGTCCTAAATTCAATGATTTCTTTCCATAGTTGGACATGAATTTGTTCTTAGAAGGAAATTATAAACAAATGAAAAGGTACAAACCTGTAACGTGCAAAATTCACATTTCTTTTTCTACAATTTTGATCATCTACCAGTAATTTGAATTTTTCTTTATTAATGGTAGAGTACCTATTCCCAGGCCAAACCATTCTCAATGATTTTCTTTTGGCAAATTTCATAATTGAGCTCGAAACTACCTATCGTGAAAGTATAGTTTCACACATATTATATCCTTCTTCCTTAGCGACACAGTATTGTGTTGAAATCTTTTGGACATTAATGTTATAATATTAATGACATAGTCGTTTTATCCCAGAAGCTTTCTCATAAAACATCGTTGGTTCCTCGTAAAATGGTTTAAGCAACCAGCGATGTTGTATGTAGGTAGGTTCGGTTGAGGAACTTTTCTTCGTTTCTGAACGCCTTTGTCAGGTTTTTGAGATTGTTTCGTTTTCCTTGAGCGAGGCTTTGCTTCGTTATGTCTTGATAGAATGTTGGACAGGTTGGTTTGGGAATCAGAGTTTTTCATACTTCATTATTATTTTTGGCAAATATTTTGGTTTCAACATAGATTTGATATCGGTCCTGTGGAGTGTCGAATTTTGGTACCGTCCTCCTACTTTTGACATTGATTGACAACAGATAACTGACTGACTGACGGAAGACCGCATAGTTTGTTTCGGTCATTTCCTGCTGAAGCTTTGATTGATAAGGTGTATCATCCCTTCATCTCGTTTCAAAATTTTTTTTTATAGTGTGTAGAGCCTTTTCCTTACCTACCTTACCTTTAGTAGCCCGTTTTGGTTGTTGTTTGGGTTCATTTTAAACCACCATCCTTATTCCTCCAGCTTTGTAGCTGTTTTGTAGCCGATTCTGCTGAGAACCGCCCCTTTTTCTTGAGGAAAAAAAGGTACGTGATTTTGTCACGTTACAAGCCTTGAACACAAAATGAACGTTGCATCGATGGAAATAACAATAACAATTATAAATAAGCAGAGGTAAATCATAGCAGTGGTTCAAAATGTTATTTGTAACTTTGTAGGCAAAGCCTGACTCTTCTCTGTACGGTGTTCGCTGCTCGATTTATTTCTCTTCTTCTCAGTCTTCCAAGCTCAGTTACTATGTTCAATTCGTGTGGTCTGGTATCGGAAACAAATCTGATAATCTCTCAAGGCCTACCTAGGATCTTCTGTTTTCTGGATTAACTAAGATTAGGCAATGTCCCACTACAAATAAGATCAGGGACAAATTGAAACGATTTCGCTAAAATTCAACTCGGCCCGCGGAAGTACTTTGGATTTCAAAACTTTCTAAGCGGCATTTTGTTAGTTTCCCAAATAGGCAACTTTGCCCCCATCCAAGAAACTTCGTATCTCTTACGGTTTCCGAAATGAGGGCCGAATTTGAAACAGCCGGTATTTGATCACACAGTATCTTTTGCCTAAAAAAAAAAGACCTGGAGGTTGCCTCTCCAAACTTGAGAGTGAATGAGAATGAATCTACAATAAACCGGAAAGCACATTGAAGGTCCCTCAAATAACCCATTCAGTTTTCACCTAAGCCCCTTTCGCTAAGACCATTGTCGCGAGAACCGTCAATACTGCTATAAAATCAGCATACGCGCCGTTAGGGCTTAATGAACAAGTGCCGGCAGACAGCCTCCTTCGATTAAGGGCCCCGCCGAAGCATTGTTCGCCCTTTCATCCAACCTTCGCAATTTCAACGGTCGCAAAGAAAGAGTGAAAGAGGGCCCTGAGGGGTAAATAGACGACGTGGAAATCTCAATCATCAATCGAAATAGGCGCATTTCTATCAGTGCAGCCAGCAAAAGGGAATAGTTATTTTCTATAGGCGCATTCAGTATACAAGGTAAACAGGACCTTTGAAAGAAATCCGATACAAGTAGCGCCATCTATTATCGGAGCGTTGAATAGATACATTTTTCATTGTTACCCTGTCAAAATTTCACGACAATCGAGTTATCAAAAATGATCCAAAGTCTTGATTGAGATAAATGGAATTAAATATCTCGTAAGATTTAATACATTTTGGAAAAGAATTTGGATCAGAAAGGTGTGTTCATCATTAAAGAGGCCGAAAAAGACAAAAACGTTCTGTACAACACTGTGTGGTGTTTTCAATACGAACCCGTTTGGAAAAGTCCAAAGTGAAGACATTGTTGATTTATTTCTGGGCCAAACGGTTGACGCTGTGTTTTATCTTGGTGTTATGACGCGTTTGCTGTCGCGCATTCGTCGTGTTCGGCCAGAATATCGCGAAGAAGAAAGCTGTCGCTTGTTGCACGATAGTGCACCATCTCATCAATCGACGATTGTCTCCGATTTTTTGAGAAAACATGGCATTTTAAGCATCAACCACTCCCCCTATTTTCCTGATATGGCACCGTGTGACTATTTTCTGTTCGGCAAACTACATCTGGTCATGAAGGGATAGCGGTATCCGACGTAGAGGCCATCCAAAACGCGTCGACGACCATTTTGATGGACATGTCGGTCTACGATCTAAAATAATCATCCGAGAATATTTTGGTCCATGCAAATCGCTGTGTTAACTCTCAATAAAATAAATTTTCCGGAACAAAACATGTTTGTTCATATTTTCTTTGTCCTGTTTACTTTGTGACAGACCTTATACTTCCAAAACGAGTGAACTAGAAAAAATCCTCAAGAGCCAAAATTTATGGAAATTGTTCTTTACTACAAAAAGGCTCGTAGCGTAGAAAATATTTCCTATTAGGTCTCCAGGTACCCCAGTTCCTACGTCCCTGGATTAGTTTGGGCCGGGAAACTGTGTGTTTATTTCTGTTGATGTGCAAGATCTAAAATCCTAGCTCAGTATCTCTATCCGTTCCGTAGATATATTTTTTCAATCTTGTAATTAAAACTTCATCATCTCTGTTAGTTTTCTGGGAAGTTCTTTCTACCATAGAAACATTGGCATGCCGTTCTCAAACACCCTGTATTCAGAACTTGCTTTATTTGCACTGGCAAAAGCTTAATTAAAAAACACATCCCACCAGTGCTCTCCTTTATAACAAGTTTTAATGAAAATTAATAGGAAAACAGAGATAATTTGAAGGAAAACAGCAGCAATATTTCTGGAAAATAAAATAGACCAAAAAAAAATTATGCTAAAAGTTCATAACAATAAAAATGTATTGCCCAACAGAAGAATCCACTTATAGGGCAATGTAATTGAACCAAAGCGTTAAATTTCAGCATTGAAATATAAGAGCGACCAGTTACTTGGAAAATTGAGGATACAAGTGGGTAAAAGTATATTTGGCTTTATCGTGATGGATGTTACAAAGCTGGAGTACATGAAGTAGACGAGTGACTTAGTCATGACATTAGGGTTTGACGGAACATTTCCGCGAAATTGGGCCAACATTCAGAAGTAGTTCTTTCATTGAGCCCCATATAGTCATTAGTGCTGTTGATCTGAGCATGTATTTTCAGATCATCACTAATAAAATAAAGAATGTGTAGAGGAACTAAATTTGATCCTTGTGGTAGGTCGGGGTATGGTGAAGATCCGAAACAGTTAAATGAAGGGAAATCCAATAGATGATTACTAAGCCAAAATACTGCAATTTACTGATGATTCTTTGCATACTGATCTTATCAAAAGCCCTCGAGAAATATGTATGAATTGTATACATCCATCTAGCCCATATTATCTATAACCTCCGCGATTTCTTGGATAATTTCAGTTATGGGTAGAAATACAGTGGACCTCCGGTAATCCGACAAACATTATGCACGGCAGCGTCGGACTATCGAATTTTATATGTTATGTATATGTATGTACTTTGAAGTACAAATCATACATAGTTTATGTATGTCGAATTTAGTAAATTAAATGACAATAGAGAGCTTACGCTTTATTATAAAATTGAGCATAATTGCACATACATATGTACCAAAATAATCAAGAATTATTAATCAAAATCATTAATGAATTTATCAAATTATGAAGCTTGGAAATATTCATCAATTATTTTTTTTAAGGTTGTTATAACGCGAGATCAGAGCTTTGTCCCTCAGTCTTCTCAAAAGTAAAAGTTCGTTGTAGGATGTACCATTTTCTTCAGCCCATTGTAAACGTAGCGTTAATTGCGTCTTGTGCCGTCACTTGTGGAGCAGTTGCAATCACGTCGTCGTTATTTTCCTGACTGTTTGTTGTTTAATTAGAAACCTCTTTTATAATCTCTTCGTCAGATATTTCATGAAAAACATTCTCCTTTTTATCCATTCCACGGCACCAGATTTCAAAATCTTCTGGACCTATCTGAGTTTCAGTAGCGACTTGTTCTATAACTTCCGAAGTACCTAACACTGATATGTGGATCGTTGCTAGGAGTGATGACTATATCTGGCTATAACTTTTTCCAATACGATTTAATAGTTGATGACGGTAACGCATTCTACGACTGACAAAGAGCAAAAACCAAGTCTTTCATATTAAATTCTTTTAAAGATTTTTCTATTGGTTGGTCTTTTGATACGGCTCTCAGAAGTAGGTTTTTCTTATAGTCTTGCTTGACAAACTGAATGATATTCTGGTCCATTGGTTGAGTCAGTGCAGTGCAATTTGGCGGAACAGACATCGCAGGGATGCATTTATCCTCAGTTGTTAGTTCTTCTTCAGACGGAAGATCGGGAGCGTTATCAAGAAGCAACAACGCTTTTTGAGGAAAATTATGATCTTTTAACCATTTTCTAACTTCAGGTACGAAGCATTCATCAAACCACTTTTTGAAAAGGTCTTTTGTCATCCAAGCACTTTTTTGTCCGTAATAGTGTACAGGTAAATCAATGTTTTTGAATGTCCGTGGTTTATTAGATTTCCCAATGACCATCATCTTAAGCGCGTGTGTGCCCGCAGCGTTAGCACATGGTAGTATCGTTACCCGCTCTTTACTTACTTTCCGTCCAGGTACGGATCTTTCGTTACAAGAAACGAAAGTTTTGTTAGGCATCACCCGCCAAAAAAGCCCTGATTCGTCTGCATTGTACACCTGTGACGGGTCAAGATTTAAACCGTTCACCTTTTGCAAAAATCTTAATTTAAAGGGCTCTATGCAGGTGGCATCGTTAGAAAGTTTCTCTCGTGCAATAGTCATAAAACGTATGCCATGACGACTTTTAAAACGTTCTAGCCAACCTTTGCTGGCCACAAAATCATCTTTTTGTGTTATTTCCTTATAAAAAAACTTAGCTTTCATGGCCAACATGGGTCCTGAAATTGGTGCATGCCTATCTCTTTCCTGAAGAAACCACATGTACAAAGCTTCTACCACTACGGGATGTTCAGCCTTCTTGAGTGTCTGTCTCTTGCCTGGCAGGCAGTCAGTAGTTGACACGAACTTCTTGATCTTCTCGTGGTTTCTTTTAATGTCATAAATTATAGATCGGCCTACGCCGTATTCACTTGCTAAACTACTGAAAGTTTCATTGCGATTTAAGCGGTCTAAAATATCACATTTTTCTTTAATTGTCAATGTTTTGTGCTTTCGCTTCTGAGTTTGTGATGACATTACATCCACTTCCACTTAATACACAATGAATAAATAGTAAACAATGAACGCACGCTAGGCCGTATCGCTATCACCAGTAGTCAAATTCAAACTAGGTAAAACAATGCTTACGCGTCGAGCTCGTTAGCGGTGGCGCGTACAAGTTGTAACCTGTTCAAACCTGCATGATCTAGATTAGCGAAGATTGTCAAATACGTCTGTATGTAATACATATTCAAAGACATGCCGGATTACAGGGGGCGCCGGATTAGACAGGGGCCGGACTAACGGGGGTCCACGGTACTTGAGCGATTTCGCATAAATCCACTGGAAAATGCTAAAGCTTAAACTCCGGGAATAAGATAGTGAAAAAGCAAGCTACTAAATGCACAGCAAATAATGCTTTTATAGGACCATAGACTGGTTTCCAAATTGCAAATAATGTTGATCTCGCCTAGTATAGAACGCAGCTAAAGCTCCTTGCATCTCCTTCTCTTCTTGTTACCTGACCATTCTTCTTCTTACCTTACCACATTTCTCGATTACTATATAAACTACATCCATCTGACCCATATTATCTAGAACCTCCGCGATTCATTTTGTAATGTCAGTTATGTTAGAAATAGTTGAGCGATTGCGCATAAATCCAGAGACAAATGCTAAATCTGAAATTCCAGGAATAAGATAGTGAAAAGGTGAGTTTAAAATTTTTTTTTGTGAGGGGAAATGCGTTTATGCACCATACCGTAGTCCGAGCTACGGCGTGTGTGGGACTCCAGGTTGTCTTGATGAGACCATCTAATACCCACTAAACCCTAACCTCCGCGTGGCCCGGCTCATCAGCGTCTCGGTAAGGCCATGTGTTGTGCGTGACCTGCGGTCTGCTAAAACGTCTTCTCATGTGTTTCAGTCTCTGGGAACGCCGGGTTGGTTCCCTTTACCTCGCACAGTTCTATCGATATCGTTAAGCGAGCATCGATAGAGGGTTTGCTATGTTCTCTTGAAACTCTTGTTTTCGCAAAATCAAGAGTTTCAAGTCCTCTACTACTACTTGTGTGTTACCTGGTCCCGATGGGTCCTGGTCTTGGTCGGTCCTGGTCCTGATAGTTCCTGGTCCTGGTGGGTCCTGTTCCAGATGGGTTCTGGTCCTGGTCGTCCTGGTCCTCGTCCTCTGCTTCCACGCCTTGGGGGGAGGGGGAGGGGGGGTGGAGCAACCGCGAGTTCTCCTAGTCTCCTAGTCAAGGTTCCAGTTAGCGCCTGCCAACTGTGACTTGGGTCTAGGGTACTTGGCACTGCGGTTGCGAGGCCTCTCGTCCGGATCGTAGTCCATGAGGAGTCGCAGCTGCTCGTTCGGGTGGTGCTGAGCTTTCTGGAAGGTCTTCTCCGCTTGTTTCCTCAAGTACTCGTGAATGGTGTCCCAATGCAGGTCTCTACGCAAGGTTGAGTTTCTTACGTAGGATGATTTACTGGTGGCGATCCAGAGTAGCTTCATCTCTAGAGCAGCAAGTCGCTCGCGGTAGCTGGGAGCAGCGTACCCCCAGACCGCGGAGGCGTAAGCGAGCTGAGGTCTGGCGATGGCCTTGATCAGCCGTAGCTTGGTCGCTAGCGGCATCCGACTGTGTCTACCCAGTAATGGGTAGAGTTGGGCCATGGCTGCTCTGGTCTTTGCGATGACAGCTTCCGTGTGATCTTTCCAGGTGAGGGACTTGTCAAATACGATCCCCAGATATTTGACTTTGTCGCTCCACTGGATATCTTCGTCGAAGATGGATGCTTCGGGAGGTCTTGCAATCCTTCTTCGTTGGATGAAGATTGCCTGCGTCTTCTGGACATTGATGCGGATTTTCCATTTCAAGCACCAGTCCTGGATGTGGTTAAGTTCAACCTGTAGTCTCCTACGGATGATCTCGGGTCGTCGATGCTTTGCGGCTATAGCAGTGTCGTCTGCATATAGGGCCAGCATTATGTCAGCTGTCTTCGGTACGTCGTGAGTGTAGATGTTGTAGAGCAGGGGGCTAAGGCTGACCCCTGGGGCACGCCTGCTTCCAGCTGTCGTCTTGTTGAGTGGCATGTATCTATCTTCACCGTGAACCATCTTTGTGTTAGATAGATCTGGATCAGTGGGCATATGTTTGCATCGATTCCGGCGGCTTCCATTTTGGCGATGGGTCCGTCGTGCCAAACTCGGTCGAAGGCTCGTTCCACGTCCAGCAGGACGAGGGCGGTTGCCTCCTGGAGATTGCGGTTGCCACTGGTGATGTTTTCTGTCAGTCGTCGCGCTTTGAGTTCCGTGTTGTGGGAGGATCTGAAGCCGAATTGCTCTGGGGGGAGAAGTTCCAGTTCTTCTGCCTGCTTCTCTAGTCGAATATAGCCTTTTCGACTACTTTGCCCATCGAGGGAAGTTTCTAAATGCACAGCAAGTTATGCTTTTATATCACCATAGACTGATTTTGATTTCCAAATTGCAAATAATTTTGATGTTACCTCGTATAGAATGCAGCTAGAGCTCCTTGCATCTCCTTCTCTTCTTGTTGACCTGACCACTTTCTTTCTTACCCTGCCACATTTCTCGATTAGTAAGAACTACCACCAACTTCTTGTTTAATTAACGCTGGCCGAATAAAGAAGTTTCAGGTGAAGTACATTTCGTCGGCTGCCGACCCTCTGTTCCCTAACAAAGCCCTACTAACACCGCCTCATGTATGCGACTACGTGTTCCGTGGAGACTCTCAACTCCCTTATTTTCTGGTTCTAATGATGTCTCGCAAGTTAAGCAGTTAGACTCTACAGGACTGTCGGTCGTAGTCCTTTGCCTCGATTCCAGTGAATTTCCATTGTTCTAAATGTGTTCTAATTTTATATTTTTGTATCCAAGGCTATCCACTTGCAAGTTGCTGGAATGCTGGGGTTTTAACGTTCAAACATTTATATGCATATACAGGGTGTTTCAGTTTATTGTTGCATAACTTTAAGATTCCATAGAACTTTTAAAATTAATGCATAAAGTCTATATAAACATGGGTCGAAAAATGCGTGGCTTCCGAAATACATAGTGCTTAAATTTACTTTTTAGGACAGTTTTTTTTAAATATTTCGAACAATATTTGATGTATAACAGTGAAAATTGGTACACAAGGGTTTTTTGGTACAACAAAACGAACCATGGGCAAAGTTTTACTGTAGCCGCTAGAGGGCGCTCTCTACTGAACCTGTAGTGTATTAAAATGACCGAAAATTTTTTCTTAGTGCAATTTTTTGCTTTTTGAATAAAAAAACTGATTCTTCGCACTTTTCAACATAAAAAAGCTCTCTTTAAGGTTCGATGCATTTTTAATTATTTATGGGAAAATAATATTTTTTTTTAAAATTTTCGATTTGGGCATTACAAGTAATTAAGATGATCGATTAGATTGCGTTTTTAAACACGGCAATAATTCCTAACTCCAAATAAACACAAAAAAAAACAGAATATTAATTTGTTTAATTTTCCAGTATTATTTTTAACAAATTTAATTAATTATCTACAACTAAAATGCTATTGGATAGTTAGGACAAACATACAAAATCTGAAGTGGTTGCTCGAAATGTAAATCCAATTGTTCAATCCACAATTCACATCTACGAATGATCGAACGTCGTATAGTATTATTCAAATAAGGCCTTATTTCATCACATGCATTCCTGATTCTGCCTACTAACATATCTCTTGTGGTTACGGGAGTCTGGTACACTTTTCCTTTTAGAAATCCCCACACAAAGAAATCTAATGGATTTAGGTCAGGGGATCGTGGAGGCCAGGCGACTGGTCCTCCACGGCCGATCCATCTTTCTGGATAATTTTCGTCCAGCCAGTTTCTAACTATTCTCGAATAATGAGCTGGACAACCATCAAGCTGGAACCAGGCCAATCTTCTTAAATCTAACATAACATCATCCCACATATTTGCATGTTCAGCCTTTAAAAATTCCAAGAAAGTCGCAGCATTTAACCTTGCAGGCAAAAGGTAGGGTCCAAATAGATTACGGTAGATACCAATCCACACGTTCACACTAAATTCATGCTGAAAATTTCTTTCCCGAACTGCATGCGGATTTTCATGCGACCAAATATGTTGATTATGAAAATTTACCACTCCACGTCTAGTGAAGCATGACTCATCGGTCCATAAAACGTTACTTAAAAACTCCCTATTATTATCAGTTCTATCAAGAATCCACTGACAAAATGTGATTCTTCGTTCTCCGTCCCCTGGCTGTAGTCCTTGCACAGGTTGCAAACGGTAAGGACGTCTATGGTCATTCCTAAGAACACGGTGAGCATGACTTGCTGAAATTCCCAAGGCACCAGAAACTCTCCTAACACTTGTGGTCGGATCTCTATCAAACTCACGCATTTACAAAGCCATACACAAAATGAATATCTGCTAACTCTTGATTGGAGAATAAAAATGGCATTTTTATAAAACTTACAAAAAAAAAACAGGTAAAAGAAACTAAATTTCGTGCATTCACAACTGCAAAAAAACGTTTCAGATTTCAACTGTCAACTAATTGACGTTTAACCTTATTCTGCTTTCAATTTCAAAAATATTTGCAGGTACAGCCTACTTCTAAAAATTATCGAGATACTGACTTTTCAACGTTATTTTATCATAAATAATAAAAATGCATCGAACCTTATAAATCGAAATATCTCAAAAACGGCTAACTATAACGAAAATTCACAAGAGAGCTTTTTTATGTTGTAAAGTGCGAAGAATCAGTTTTGTTACTCAAAACACAAAAAATTGCACTAAGAAAAATTTTTCGATCGTTTTAATACACTACAGGTACAGTAGAGAGCGCCCTCTAGTGGCTACAGTAAAACTATGCCTATGGTTCGTTTTGTCGTACCAAAAAACCCTTGTGTACCAATTTTCACTGTTATACATTAAATATTGTTCGAAATATTTAAAAAAAACTATTTTAGAAAGTACGCATTTTTCGACCCTTGTTTATATAGACTTTATGCATTAATTTTAAAAGTTTTATCGAATCTTAAAGTTATGCAACAATAAACTGAAACACCCTGTATACAGAAATACACAAATTGCTAAGAGTAACAAAATAGTCATATGATTCATTTACAAAGTATGAGATCCATTCACTTACCCGCTAATGTCTTTGTTACAGAACAGTTCCAGAAGGAAGGCTAGGATTAACCGACTTATCATTGTGCCACTGAATTGCTACTGTTATTATCTTCATTGACATCCAAAAGTGATACAATACAGCACAATCAAACGTGAAAAAGTCTGATAAAATATCAATGAAATTATAATAAAATAATTAAATAACATATTTGGCGTAAGTGAAGGCTCAATTGAAGGTTATGGCATATCAGTATCGTAATTGCTTAATTGTTGTTTGGCGCTTGTGAAATGTCAAGCCGCCTGAGTACGTCAGCAGGCTCAATGTAGGTGCAATTTTGAACATGTCTCGTGAGATTAGCAAGAAATGAAAAAGCAAATTGCATCTCAAACTTGCATCACCTCTACGACTTGTTTGAATCCATCGTAAACGACGGCTTCCTCAGTTCTTTCTACACTGTCAATGCGAGTGTTCCGCAGGGATCCATTTTAGTTATGCAAGACAAAACGTCATTTTGAGCAAAATAAATTCGATTCTCAACAAGAATAATAAAAGCACTTCACATGCGAGTGCATTACTGATCCTTGCGAATGAGTTGCTGAGAAACAGATTTGATAACAATAAATCCGTCACAGAATCTTTGGAGGTTATCACTTGCGGAAGTTCTAATTTCTTTGAACCCGTTTTGTCAGTTGCAGCAGTTGATAGAATGAAACTACCTTATCTATTTAGGTATAGCAAATAAGGTTTTTGACTTCAAAGTCCGTTGCTATAGAGGCTGACCCATTCTAGACTCCTCATCTGAACATTTCAAAAGCTCCGCATACTAGAAAGAAAGTTCAAAACAAGAGTTGTGGGGTTTAAATGGGTCAAACAGATAGTGATCTTGACCAGGACCTTGAGAACGACCTGCAAAATCATTTCAAGGTCATGCGAATATTATCAAATAGAACTCTCCACTTTTTATACCGGAATTGGGAATAGGATGAAATTTAACATCCCAGAATGACCATGGCCACAACGATGACCTTCAAGACCATTTTGAACTCAAGTAAAGACAAAACAATTTGCTCTAGCATAAATGTTCGACAGCGATTTTTTTGGAGGTCACCCAAAGGTTATTTTGACCATACCCTTGACCATCATTTTCAAGGTCATTCAACATTTTACACGTTTGAATATTACATTTTTTGCTCTCTGTAGTTTCGTCATAAAAATCTTAAGACTTAAAAATAACATTGGAGATTGACATTTTTTTTTGTACTCCAACTACCACAAAGGCCTAAGGCCTAAACACCCATTGGGTACCGTGGGGCTATAGGGGGATACAGGGGAAAGGGGGAACGCCACACGGACTCTGGCCAGGAACACGTGTGCATGCAACATGCACACATTCTGGCTCCGCCTACGAGATCCGCCGGGTGGTACTTCCGCATTCGACAGTCAGAGGCCGTCTACCACCCTTGACTTCAAGATCACGCGCCGATGTAACGTTTCCTGCTTTTTTTTGATTTGACCTTGAAAGTCACGGTCAAGGTCATTATCAAGGTCATCTTCGGGTGACCTCTACAAACTTCACAACTGTGCCGTCGAACATTTTTGATAGAGCAAATTATTTTCAATGTGTTTACCCAAGTTTGAAATGGCCTTGAAGGTCATGGTCAAGGACTATCCGGACGTAGAATTTCCTCCTCTTTCCGAATCCGCTTAACCTTGAGTTGATCTTGAAAGTCGTAGTCAAGGTTACAGTCACTAAGGCGAAGTGACACGAAAAGAACAGCGGATAAATGTCTTGGCGTCGTCACCTCAATAGGCGTGATCCTTAATGCTACTATTAACACTGTACCAGCTCAGAGTTGGGACTTCCCTTTAGTCTAGTAACATTGACACCAAAGTCTCAAGATTACCGAGATGTTAAGCTCCACAAGATCAATCAAACCTAAGCAAAACCTAATCCGGTTCTGCACCAGGGTTGGATCAAACGTGACCACGTACGATGTGGATCAGTACCCAATTTAGGCGCTGGCCGCATTTGTAAACAAAGCCTTTATAAACCGGTTCTAAAAAGAAAATGGCACACTTTCTCAGCAATATCAGAGTTGTCCACATTATTTCAATTAGCGGTGAGGGTCTTTGAAATGCTACCGAGGCCTCACGAGTGCATGCAGATCGTTTTCAAAAATTATTCGAGATTTTTTTTGCGAAATGAAATCTTTAGTGTATAAAACTGAGGTGAACACGGTTGACGAGCGAAGTGGGCAAATCTGCTCATTAATTCGGGAAAGCTGGACCATCCTAAAAGCCTACACCCACGCCTGACAATGTCGAGAACATACATGTATACTAAGTGACATATAAATCCGAACATCCAGTTTAAATGGTTTTATTTTAATAAAAGTTGGTGAATGTATTTATCTTACTGTAAATAACAAGCGAAAAAAAATTCAGCCTTATCAGTTGGACATTCCGGTTTTTATACTGCTTTTCTTTAATTCACTAACGCTCTAAAAATGAATATTTCAGCCCTAGTAAAGAACCAACGTTGGCGGATTTTGGTTCTTGACATCCTTTACGATCGGTTACGATGCCTAGAGTACGGAGACCTGTACGATTTCGTCAACTTGTGAGTTTGATAGGGGCCGTATAGTGGGACTTCGGGAAGCTGGACTTTCTTTTCGGGCAATTGCAGTTAGAGTGCAAAGAAGTGTAGACACTGTGGTTAGGTGTTGTCATGCATGGCTTCGAGAAGGCCGTACGCAAAGAGCAAGGGGCACTGGACGCCGCCGTAGAACAACAGACCGTGAAGATCGCCGCCTAAGATTATTGGCCTTAAAGGACCGTTCCTCCACTACCAGGTGGCAAATGAATGGTTTGCAGAACACGGAAGACCTATTGGCATGCGAAGTGTTTACCGACGAATGAGAAGTTTTGGCTTGTTTTCATACCGGCCACACTGGGTCCCTCCCTTTAACTCGAGAACACCGACGTAATCGCCTTGAGTGGTGCAGACAACGGTCACTCTGGGATCAGGAATGGAACAGTATTGTCTTTAGTGACGAGTCTCGATTTTGTTTAGGCATGCACGATGGTCGTGCCAGGGTTAGAAGGCGACGTGGTGAAAGGAGGAATCCACAATTTTTTGTTGAAAGACATGTTCATCACACTGTTGGAGTTACGGTTTGAGGTGCTATAGCTTATGGTTCCAGGTCACCTTTAATCTTCATCAGAGGTAACATGAACGCGCAGCGTTATATCCACGAAGTTCTAGAACCCCATCTTTTACCCTATCTTGACACCCTGGCGGATCCAACTTTCCAACAAGATAATGCCCGACCACATGTTGCAAGAGTCACAATAGACTTCTTTCAACATAATGATGTCACATTGTTGGCCACCAAGAACTCCCGACTTATCCCCAATTGAGCACATGTGGGATATGATGGATAGGAGATTGCTCAATTTGCAACGTCCTCCTCAGACTCTAGAAGCCCTTCGAGAGGAGTTGGTGGTTGCCTGGAATGAGATACCACAGAAGGACATTGACCACCTGATCAGAAGCATGCCTAGGCGCGTTGGAGAATGCGTAGCGCATCAGGGTGCATCCACGCATTATTAAAGGTCAAAGGGCTTTAAAGCAGTGCAATCGTTTTGGAATTTTTATCATTTACTTATTATGCTTCATTAAGTACTTATACAAAATTTTATTAAAATAAAACCATTTAAACTGGGTGTTCGGATTTATATGTCACTTAGTATATGTCAATCTATCGCAGACAACTTTAAACAATACTTACAAGTGAAAGAGCATGACCTTTCATTTTTTTTAACTCTTTGCTGTAGTTGTTTCTGACAAGTCCCAACTTTCAGGACACTCTGTATAGACTTCGTGTAATTATTTTAAATTGAGTACATCTGGATCGTATCCAAATACTATGATCCCGATAATAAACATGGACAGATCCAGGCCAGTAGTATCGCAGTTCAGAACCGCATGCCAGTTGATCTGAGGTAAAATATGACAACTGCGGAAGGGCATTTTGGGTAACCGCTCACGTCCGTAGGGTGGATTACATAACTAACTGATGTCGATCCAGCCTGTGGTCATTCGCAGTTTTGGGAACTGGTAATTGGGGGTAACAACCCTGGAAAGGTGACGTATGGAATAATGAAGAGGTAGGATTGCTGTACAGTTTGCTACAAACTTATTTGTAAAGCCTACCGTATTTTGATGATTATCACCAGTCCTACGACATTTAAAATTGATCTGCGGAGAAAGTGTACATCATAAGGACGAAATGGGAACATTGGTGAGATATATGCTCGCTTACATATCAGTTTCGGCCATTTTGATCTTCAGAATCTGACATACAATTCTTGACAATCAAATCCACAAGAAGTTAAAGTCAGAGAAGTCAGAAATCAGGTAAAAGTGCTGTACTGAGTGTTACTCTAGACTAAAAGTCGAAAATGAGCAAGAAGGAAAAGAAAAATGAAGAAGACGGAACAGCACAAAATCAAGAAATTCAGACGATAACAAATAATGACAAAAATACGGAAGCAGCACTTAAACAAGTCACTTAATGAGAAAATTGAACTACTGAGTGAATTACTAGCTGAAAAGGATAGGCTAGTTCATCAACTGTCCAATGAAAATCGTAGGTTCCAAGAGCACTACGATCTATGAGATACCAAGGTCGTAGAAAAGGACACTATTATCAGCACACTGGAAAGACTAAATACACGAATGGAAGTATTTGAAAAATCAACCGCAACTAAGAATGTCTCATATTCTCAGATAATTGCAAGTAAAGCGTCACCAAACAAAGAGACAAGACCTTTGAAAAGCATAATCATTACACCTGATCATCACCAACCAAACTACAAGACCAGATATGATCTCAACAAAAACTTAGACCTCTCGAAACTTCGGATAGGTATGGAAAAGGTCAAAAACTGCAGAAATGGAGCTGTAGAAATAAACGTTCAAGATTGTGTTCATACCCAACTTGAACAAGAAATCGAAAAAATATGCCTACATCCTACAAGATATCTGAACCAAGAATGTTCAAGACAAAAATTAAAATAGTTGGTTATCGTTCGGAGGAAAAAATTACTGAAAAAGGAGTACAAGAAATTATAAAACAAAATCACTTTGTGGCTAACGGAGATATATCCTTACTCATATTATGTTGCGCACAAAAAATTTTACATTATTTTTGCTGAAGTGACAGGTAAATTATTTAGATATATTTTTGATAACAATAATGGAAAAATTGTATTAGGATTTGAAAATATTATCGTTTATGACAACATGTAAACATTGCTTAAGGTTTAATCATTCAACGAAAAAATGTCAAAATTGTAGAGTATGTTCGAAATGTGGAGAAAACCATGACAATCAACCACCAAATGTTGTAACTGTGTGTCTGCCAACCACAAGTACAACAAACAATATGATAGAATCATGATCCAACTGATAAAAAATGCCCTACTTTCAAATTCTTCCAACAACAACACATATCACGAGTTTTATTTTGATAAGTGGATCTTATATACAAAATTTAATTCTAAATTATGAAAGAAAACAAACCTTTTAAATTTGGTCACTTAGATATTCGGTCTCTAGTACCTTCTCTATCTGGTTTTGCCTACATGTTGAAAAATTCTGATTATGATATTTTAGCTCTATCCAAAACATGGCTCAATAAAAACATCTTAGATAGTCTTTTGATTATTCAAGGATATACATTCTATCGAAAAGATAGGGAGAGTCGCGGTGGAGGCGTGGATATTTACGTGAGAAATGGTTTGCTCTGTGAGGAATTACAGATTGAAAACCATATTGGCTACTTTCCTAGAGTTGAGAATATGTGGATTAAATTGAAATTATGTGGTCAAACTCTTGCCTTTGGGGTAATTTACCGACCTCCCCATAACAATGTTGATGAAGCCATTGATTTTTTTGATAATGCTATCTCTTTTCTGGTACCCAACTTCGATTATGTTGTAGTTGTAGGAGATATGAATATAAATCTTTTAAGTTCAGATAACAAATTAGAAAATTGTTTAAATGCGTATGGATTCCATCAAGTTATTATAGAACCCTCTAGAATAACTAGTACTTCGAGCAGCCTACTGGATCCCATATTTATCAATGATCTTCAAGTCTGTTTAAATTCTGGGACCATAAATATTGATTTATTTGTTAGTATTTTGTGAAACAACTTTGCAGTCTAAAAAACCTAAGCAACAATTCGTTAAATTCGACTTTAAAAATTTTGATATTTTATCATTTCAAAATGATATTGTAAACTTTCCCTGGAGCATTATATATTCTGTAGAGAGTATTGACCACAAAATTTCATATTTGACAGATGGGCTAAAATTAATTTTTGATAAGCATGCACTTCTAAGAATTGTACGTGTAAATAAACCGCATGCACCCTGGCTTAAACGTATGATGAAAGACAGAGACAGAGATTTAAATCAGTTTAAAATTAATAAGACAGGAAATTCCTGGAATCGCTGCAAGAAGCTCAGAAATTCAATTTTAAGTCAAATTAGATATGGAAAATCAGCATATTTACATATATTATCCCTCCATCAACAAAATGATTCAAAAATGTTTTATAGATCCTTAAAATCAATGCGAATCCAACAGTCACAAAATACCGATATTCCTCTACATTTAAAGAACCCTACTGACATTAATAATTATCTCTGTTCCATTTTTAATAACGCCATTTGTTCATGCACAGAAAAGATTGAGCATTATTAAAAGAATAACTATTCTAGTGATCGATTCAAGTTTAAACCAATCGATATGACTGATTTAAAATCGATGTTCCAGAATCATGGAAAGAAGCATTAGTGTTCCCTCTAGCTAAAATGAGTAAGCCAAAATTATATTCTGATTTAAGACCAATTAGTATTTTACCTGTTTTGTCCAAATTATTAGAAAAAGCAATGTACGCCCAAATTTACGATTATCTCTCTAAACATAAAATTTTTCCTCCCAAACAATGCGGTTATCGAAAAGGATATAACACTGCAGGATTCCTATTAGACTTAACCGATAACATTGTTAGAGCCTGGGATCAACATATGATCACATCATTAGTTCTTCTTGACTTCTCTAAGGCATTCGATACCATAACATCGTCTTCTAGTAGCCAAGTGCAAATATTTTGGTTTTTCTGACTCTGCCTCAAGATTGATTCAGAGCTTCTTAGGAAATCGATATCAAAGGGTACACATTGACATGGTTCTATCTTCAAAGTGCTTCATTTCCTCCGGAGTGCCTCAAGGGTCTGTACTTGGGCCACTCCTATTCATTTTGTATATTTCTGATTTCCATTCAGTTGCTAAATACATCCCAATTATTTTTCACAATCATATGATGAATTTAAAAGACATATGAGGAAATTTATTTTGAATAGAAGTATATAAATTAGTTAGATAAAATTTACCTGTCACTCCACACAAAATATTTCCAATATAGCATTTCTTTGTTTTGTATGACTGTTACAATTTTATATTTTTAAATCATGAAGTATTGAGTACCGTTCACTTAAATATGTTATATACCATATTTTTTATACACCTGCATTTGTAGTCTTCTAACTTATCCAAAGTATTCATGTTTTTTGTATTGTTTTTTCAGTTTTTCTTTTTTTTTGGGGTTAGGTGGCAGAGTAGCATTATGCTAAACTTCGCCCCCTAAATATCGACGATTTATTATTATTATGAGTTCGCTAAGATATACTGGCTGACGAATTTGAGCTGTTGTCGCTGCCGGGTTCATTTCCTGTAATTCTCAGTAATTCCCACAGCTACTTGGCTTTCTTTGATTTACGAATGTACACTGTTTCCATTCATACACTATTTTTTACTTCCCAGGCCTGCTGGCGAGGAAGTATTGTAATCGCGTAACATTTTTAAAATGAGGTATGTGTTCTTTGGATGCTACGTATATCACATGAGAGCCATGAGTCTTAATTTCGTCGGTCTATCTGTCTTTCTGTCCGTAGATCCTTGGCCCGACTATAACTTGAATAGCGCTGCTTGGATTTGGATGGAATTTCTACAAAAGGTTACTACTTTGACAAGGATGGACAGGCTTTGTAGTTTTCGAATATCCGTCCACTGGTGGATGAGAAAAACGCCAAAGACGAAACAAAATATGATCAATGGTCAAACTTCATTTTTAACGCTACCGGGGATCCTGATTTTTTTGAACACTACATGGAAAATTGCTCTAGAAGCTGTATCAAGGTATAGCCGAAATTATAACACTGTAGCGAAAGCAGCAATCTGTCCGTGTGAGCAATAAGCGTGTTTCTTGGGTAGTTCAACTTGAAATTTGAGTTATTTCCAGGACCGCAGAGCTCGTTAATAGACCCTTGTCTTCCCAGAATTACAGAATACTTGATGGCAAATGGACCGCAGTCTGATGCCATACTCTTTTCAAAAAGATCGAAGCACCAATAATACAACACGTTTGCAAAGGCAATAATCTACAGCACTTATTTTTCGGAGGTGTCAGATTTAAAGCTGTTCATCTTTCAAGGCACATATTTCGGTACGCGTTTCCCTTTTCACGGAAAATGACTGGCCATTATGCGTTATAGATAATTTATGGTTATGTTGAAGCGCTTCCGCCAGCAAAAAATGTCCCAAGCATATGCGAAAAAATATATGAGATACTAAATCTTCGGAAAGCAATATGGAAATCGATGTAGCGTTTCTTATAGGAACAAAATGTATGAAGATGTCACATTTATGGCAAGACGTAGATTTAGGATTCGCACAAAAATCCTGAGTTGTTTCGATTCCAAACCTCGCTTTTCTTTAAGGCAATCTAAAATTCTTCTGGTAGTAGTTCACAGACAGTCTGAAAACATTTTTTTATAGTAATACCTTCAGTTTATCAACGCAATACTGTTTATAAAAGAAGACCATTAAAAAATGTTAGTGATTTGAGCAAAAAATTGATATTACTACCAGATCGATGCATCAGAAGAACCGCTTTAGGTCGAGATTGTAGATATTTCAAGAGCTTTTGAAAACTTTGGTCAACACTGCCAACTAACAACATCCGCTCGTGTTACCTCAAACTCTTATTCTACCTATTGTACCTAAGACAAAGATCTTGGTCAAGATTGTAGACAAGAATATTAGAAAATTCCCTTCAGTGTAGTGTGCTTTCAAACATCAAAGCCTTTCAAGGAAAACTTCCATTTTCGCCACTCACTATTACAAACGAATGAAATTATGTGCCTTGCTGATTACACTGATAAACACAGGTTTTGTGACATGACAATTTTTGGGTGTATCTTATGTATTTTGAGACCCTTAAATCAAATCTCAAAACAGGATTTTTCTATCGCCCACAGGTATCCGGTAACAGCTAATTTTATGAATTACAATAACATATTGCTGCATTTCTCGGCGTTTATGCGATTGAGAACATATACTCGTATAACGTTAAGACCTGTCTATTCCTGTTTATTATAAGCGAGCTCAATGTTTAAAGAGCATATCGCGTTTATTAGTACACTAATAGCAGCTGAGTCATTTACGTTTTCTGTGTTGAAAAGTACTGAGATGTTCTGAGTACTGTTATTTTTTGTTAAAACGGTGTGCTGTTTTTAGTTTATTGTGATCGAGACTATCTTTATGAACAATGTCTAGAAATTGTGTAAATAGTGCGAACAGTTTTTGTTATGTATGCGAAGAGCACAGTTTTAAATCGCAAAAACGTGCTATTACTCCACTTGTGTTGAAAGCATTCGAACTTTATTGTGGAATTAAAGTTGGCGACCAAGATAAACTACGAGGGATGTCTTTTATGTTTTGCGTATGGAAATAAAACAACACGGTAGGTAGTTTTAAATGACTTTATTGTTTTTCGAAGTATTCTTCACGAAGATTAATACACATCTGCATGCGCTTGAACGAATTTTCGAAGCACTTATTCCACTCGTTTGCTGGCATTTTTGAATGCGTCAACTGCTTCTTCTGGTGACTGGAACCTTTGACCACGCAGTCTGTTTTTAATTTTTGGGAAAGTAAAGAAATCGTTAGGACCTATATCGGACTATATGGAGGATGGTCCAATAATTCCATGTTTTCTTTAGTTAAATACTACCTTGTTTTTTGGGGTGTGTGCAAACTTGCATTGTCTTGGTGGAGGATGATTCTTCTTTCGGGGTTGATTTTTCGAAGCTCGGTGATGACTTTTGGCAAACAAATAATGGTATACCAATCCGCAGCAACAGTTCTTTGCTCATTAAGAGGAATGTTTGCAATATGACCCGCTTTTGACACAAATGTCGCGACCATCTTTTTCGAAACACTTCGAGAACGGATGACTTTTGTTGGCTTTTCTTCACCTTGGAACACCCAAACAGCCATCTGTCGTTTATTTTCTGGTTCATAACAGTAAAGTCACGATTCATCACCACTAATAATGCTGTACACATTTTTTGAGTTTCCGGAATTGAAACGACAAGCTTTTTTGACACCAATTAACCCTGGCTGCTTTCTGCTCTTCAGTCAACAGGTGGGGTATCCAACGAGAAACTAATTTTCTTGCTCCTAATTCTTCATGTAAAATTTTTTGAATTGAGGTCCTTGAGATCTTCAAGGACGCCTCAATCTTACGATATGTCACATGTCTATCTTCAATGATGAGTTTGCGCACAGCATCGACGTTTTCCTGGGTGACTGCCGTTTTTGGTGCACCCACCCTGGAATCGTCGCTAAGACTCACCCGTCCACGTTTGAATTCTTCATACCAACGGGAAATTGTCGACTGATGTGGCGCTTCGTTGCCGAAAACAGACAGTAACAGCAAGGCATTCTTGTTGCGATAATTGTCTCTGAAAGTTGTAATAAATTATGGCGCAAAAATGTTCTCGGTTGAGTTCCATTTTTCTAATGACTTGGTGATACTTAAAGATTCACTGTAGTGAGAACACTGCACGAAATGTTGTGAAACTTTGATTTAAGTTTACTAAAGAGTAAGGTTAAGATTCAGTACTGACGTTCGATCCGCGCGGCCTACTATGTTTCTATATGTAAAACATACATAATAACCACCTTGCTTTGACCATGTCACAAAAAATTATTTTAATTTCGTTCACTAGTGTTACTTTAGGCATTGTTAGTCTAGTTGTCTAACATGAGTGCGCTAGTGTCAAAAATACAACGTGCAGTCTTAGTTCTAATAAACTTAACAAACCCATAATCAATTTGGAGGCTTGATATAGCCTATTCAGAGCTTCGTTGAATATGTCACGGAATTGTAGGAAATATTTACAAAGAACTTGGTTAATCTAGAAAGTGTAGGCACCGTAGGACAAGAACATTAACTCATCTAAAGACTTATCGAAATAAGACCGAACAATGGCTTTCTCGCGAGTGTCCGTTGTACTGGCAACTTTGTGTTCTTTGCTACTACGTAAGATTCTTGAAGCTATCTATGAGCCAAAAACAGGTGAGTTTCGCATAAGAACGAACATCGAAATCAGGCAGCTGTGTATTGTCCAATAAATCGAAGAGAGAGGCTGGCCAGATTCGAAGACTTCAAAGTTGATCTGGGAGAAAGCACCAGCTGGTAAAGAATATCTAGGTCGCCGCCATATGAGATGGAGGGTATTAAGGAAGACGAATCGAAAGCGGGCTTACATCCAACAGTGATGGAAGGCTGCAACACATGGCGGTTAATTGTCACCAAAAACTATCCGAGGTTGTATAAGTGTTTGTCATTGATTATTTTTGGTGATAAATCGGTGAAAATATATGGAAATTGCAACTCAAATTCTTGAAGCCTAACTGAAGACTAAAGGAGGTGGGTTGATAAGGGCCATTTTTCGACCATAACACACTCAAAAATAAAAAGTTCGATTCCAGTCTATTATTGAATTTACTTGTGAACTTCAAGACGTGTATTTTTTTCATTATATAATATTTACGGTGTAAATGATGTAATATGCTTCAGAAATTATTGCCAAGGAGTATTTTTGTGCATTTCTATATTTGAAATTTGAATCATGTTTTTTCTATGAAGCGTTCGATGAATCACATTATCTTTAATGCTCAGTGAGTCTACTTATTATAAGCTTGTATATGGGTATTTATTTGTTTTGGTTCATTGAGCGCATGAATCCAAAACTACGTAATATATGCTGCGGGAGAGTGTGAGTCACGCTGCAATCGCTGCGTGTTCAGACATGACATTTCGCCGGTATACAAACTGTGCCGTGCTGTGGCGTTTAACGTTTATTGAAAAACTTGATAAAACAATAATGCCTGGATGCCAGTGTTATTGTTGTAAAACGAAACACAAACAGTGATTTCCGTAGCTGCTCGACATTAGCGCAATACTTAGAAAAACTACGATCTGCAGATTGGTTCTAAGATCCTAAATGCGGATCAAATGCATTCCGCATGGCTCAATCTCAAAAGACTCCCACTTCATCTCATGTAAGGACAACAAGAGTTCTTACTTCAACAAGTACCTCTGATGATACTGAAGGATGGTCTGATAGTGATTCCAATCAAGAAGACAAGGAAGAAGATTAGTAAAAAATATATTAAGTGTATGATAACTGATTATCTTTTATTATTGTTTAATAAACATATATAACACTCAGATAATTATTTAATTTATGTATATCACGAATTTCAGTTTTCATTTGACGTAAGTATATTTTCTCATATACTCTTCATAAATATATACATATGTCGTATCTATTCGCTGATGGGCGAAAATGGCTCTTATCAGCCCACCTCCTTTATAGAAAGAACAACTATTGCAGAAGTGGAGAAGATGTCCATCCACAATAGTGTTTTGCCTGGCCCATTCTTGAAGCTCACTATTTGTCCTCTACAACAGCATTAGCTGACTTTTTGTTAAAATCCACGTTTGCCTCTGCTGCTCATACTGTCCAAATCTGCGGTGTCCAAATTCGCGTCCGGCTTTTATCAGACATAATCCGGTCGGTGGTTTTCTGGTCCGGATCACCCAAACAATCATCTCATTTCAATAATAATTTATCGTGGCAGCCTGTCGACTTCGGCTGAAGTGTATGGAATACCAGTAGTAAGATCATTTGCCAGTAAAATTTCTATGGTATTTCCTGTAATTCCAACTGAAACTGTCCGACAAAGAAGATTTACCAGAAACAACGAATAAGGGTGGATTTCACAATTTAACAAACCATTATTCTGCACCAATAGGGTACGAGTACCAATCAGCCTCAAGATCTCCCCGTCAAATTTTTGGCAGCAAATAGCATCAAAGTATTCAAAACAAAACACTGTCAAATATGAAGTGACAGCTTGCCATTGAAATCTTTTCAGTTTATTAAATATCATGAAATTATGTAAAACTGAGCCAAAATTTTTAAAAATGCTTGATGTCTGACTAAAATCAATTTTTTCAGATTAGCTGAAGGTTTTTCCATGTTTACTGCAACTTTTGTAATCCATATGTGATTATATCATCTACTGTGTGCTTATAGTTTATCCTATATTTGCAAACTTGCACTTCCAAACCCTTACATGAAAAAGCCTTTTCACTAAAATTTTTGGTAGGTGTTGCATTTCAACACATTCATGCACTTCTCTCCAGTTCCTCAACGATATTTTAACCCCACTGGTCCGAAACTGTTCAACAGTTTCAACATTCATACATACAATTGCGGTTGCAGTTTTTTGTTTTAATTTCAGTGTATAATCAGTCGCACCATCGGTGATGGTACATTCAACATAACCACGTATTTAGGGGTTCGTGCAGATTTAACGTGTACACGACGTCATCATTAGGCGCTCCTCTGGCGATGTCCGATTGCGTTGAGGTGCCTTCTGCAGGTACCTCTTCACCACGGTCAGGAGTTTATACCAGCGCGGCTCTCGTTTTTTTTTTGCTCTAGGCATGGCCATCCTCAATTAATCGCACAAAAAACAAGTCCAAGGCAGAAAAACACACCCGAAGACGAACACCAAAACAAATCTCTACCACAAATTCGTCAACAACTAAAGCAAAAACAACAGATGATTCACCGCCTGGCTTTGACCGTAAATCTTCGTGGAACACGAGACACAACAGAATTATTATAATTACGTCAATACGAGCACAGAACAGTATAGAAAGGGCTATCCAAGGGTAAGGCGAGTTCCGAAACCACCCGAATCATGTCAAAAAATGTGGAGGACACTGGTGTAGAAACAGCTGATCTTTAAATTCGGTTACGTTAAGTCTTGTATAAGCCCGACATTATTTTTCAGTAATTACTAATAAATAATTTTAGGTCTATGTCTACAGTAATTGCAGTATGTACCTCGGAGATGTAAGGATTAACATGTTTTACACATATCGGTGTTTTAGGATGGCGACGACCATACTGTTTTGATTGCTTTGAAGAAATTCATTAACCCATGAATTTATAACAAATGATTACTATTATGATGGAAAGAGAGATGAGGAATTGGCTGGAATACATTTTATATTCTATTTTCTTGCAAATCCGCACAATTCTAAAGGTATGTGTAGCTATAATTATCACATATACACACAGTATATTGAACTTAACAAATTTCGAGATTGCCATGAATTAACAAACGTCCAAACCTGCTGCCAAATTTAACAGCTAGAAAATCGACCTATTATTTCTCCCATTCCCATTCGCTGAGGGGATAACGGGTGGTCAAATGTACACCTATAACATAAATCAAAATACATGAAAGTTGTCCTGTTTTCTCTGTACAAAAGCATCATGTTGGAATCAAAAAGTGGTCTTGTTTATAATACAGTCAAATTTTGACGATTTTATACAACATTTTAATAGAAATCACTGATATTCAGAGACCTCGATGCTGTTTAGAGCAGGGATGTCCGCCTGATCGATGGCTCTTCTCTAATGGATAGTTTCAAGACTGTCGGAGATCTAGTCTTCTTCTACTGCTATGTCAAAGGGTTTTGCTCGTCCGAGACCTCCTCCATGATGCCGCCGCGCGATGTGCCTGCCAGAAGGACCCGTCTGACGTCGGTCGCCCTTTTAATCATATACAGCCAGAACTAGCCGATAGGACCGCTCCTTTGTCCATAGGGCATCGAAGATGTGGAAAAATCACCTAAGAACGCTTTTCTCAGTTCTACTAAACCTTAGGTTACCTCCTTATAGCAGCCAAGGTGCCCTGGCATTCAGGTTTATGCATACGTGGCTGCTTCGGCATAAAAAAAGTCCACAGTGCACTAAAATATACAGTAGCTTGTCGTTAAAATTACAGAGTTGAAAAGAGTTTTTACTATCTACACGAATTTTGTAATATGTAAGCACACTTTTCTTTTATTAAGTTTTTAAACGTTTTGCTATCCTTGATGTATCAAGCCCTAAAACATGCCCAAAACTATGAAGATTCGCTAAATTTCTCATAAAAGTTCGTGTACGTGCTTACGAGGTCGCTCATAATGAATATTATCCATTTGTAGAAGATGAGTATGGCGAATCCAACATCGTCGACACGTTTGCAAAAAATGTTTCTATTGCGCCCAAGTTCCAGTTTTGAAAGTCGACGGAATTGAATTTGGTACTGATTTTCCAGAAAATGGAAATGGTGGATCCAACCGGACATGTCACAAAAATGTGTCGGTTGTGATCAAATTCGAGTTTTTTATACAGGGTATTTCAGTTTATTGTTGCATAACTTTAAGATTCGATAGAACTTTTAAAATTAATGCATAAAGTCTATATAAACATGGGTCGAAAAATGCGTGGCTTCCGAAATAAATTTACTTTCTAAAATAGTTTTTTTTAAATATTTTGAAGAATATTTGATAGTTTTACTGTAGCCGCTAGAGGGCGCTCTCTACTGTACCTGTAGTGTATTAAAATGACCGAAAAATTTTTCTTAGTGCAATTTTTTGCTTTTTGAATGAAAAACCGATTCTTCGCACTTTTCAACATAAAAAAGCTCTCCTGTGAGTTTTCGGTATAGTTAGCCGTTTTTGAGATATTTCATTTTTTAAGGTTCGATGCATTTTTGATTATTTATGGGAAAATAGTATTTTTTTACATTTGCGATTTGGCCATTACAAGTAATTAAGATGATCGTTTAGATTGTGTTTTTAAACACAGCAATAAACACCAAAAACAGAATATTAAATTGTTTAATCTTCCAAAATTATTTTTAACAAATTAAATTAATTATTTACAACTAAAATGCTATCGGATAGTTAGGACAAACATACAAAATCTAAAGTAGTTGCTCGAATTTGCAATTGTTCAATACACAATTCACATCTACGAATGATGAACGTGGTATAGCATTATTAAAATAAGGCCTTATTTCATCACATGCATTCCTGATTCTGTCTATTAGCATATCTCTTGTGGTTACGGGAGTCTGGTACACTTTTTCTTTTAGAAATCCCCACACAAAGAAATCTAATGGATTTAGGTCAGGGGATCGTGGAGGCTAGCCAGTTTCTAACTATTCTCGAATAATGAGCTGGACAACCATCAAGCTGGAACCAGGCCAATCTTCTTAAATCTAACATAACATCATCCCACATATTTGCATGTTCAGCCTTTAAAAATTCCAAGAAGGTCGCAGCATTTAACCTTGCAGGCAATAGGTAGGGTCCAAATAGTCGATTATGGTAGATACCAATCCACACGTTCACACTAAATTCATGCTGAAAATTTCTTTCCCGAACTGCATGCGGATTTTCATGCGACCGAATATGTTGATTATGAAAATTTACCACTCCACGCCTAGTGAAGCATGACTCATGGGTCCATAAAACGTTACTTAAAAGCTCCCTATTATTATCAGTTCTATCAAGAATCCACTGACAAACTGTGATTCTTCGTTCTCCGTCCCCTGGCTGTAGTCCTTGCACAGGTTGCAAATGGTAAGGACGTCTATGGTCATTTCTAAGAACACGGTGAACATGGCTTGCTGAAATTCCCAAGGCACCAGAAACTCTCCTAACACTTGTGGTCGGATCTCTATCAAACTCACGCAGAATCATACGGGTAAATCTGCGCTGACGAACATTTATGTTTTGATCCCTTTGGAGATTTCCAAAACCATCTTCAATTATTTGGCGATGCACTCTTACAAATACTGAGCGAGTTGGATGTCGTATGTTTGGAAATCTTCGTGCGGATTCTCTGGCTGCTTCTGCTACGTTTCCATTTACAAAGCCATACACAAAATGAATATCCGCTGACTCTTGATTGGAGAATAAACATGGCATGGAAAAAACAGCTAAAAGAAACTAAATTTCGTGCATTCACAATTGCAAAAAAACGTTTCAGGTTTCAGCAGACAACAAAACTAACTGTCAACTAATTGACGTTTAACCTTATTCTGCTTTCAATTTCAAAAAACCCTTGTATACCAATGTTCACTGTTATACATCAAATATTGTTCGAAATATTTAAAAAAAAAATATTTTAGAAAGTAAATGTAAACACCCTGTATTTCGGAAGCCACGCATTTTTTGACCCATGTTTATATAGACTTTATGCATTAATTTTAAAAGTTCTATCGAATCTTGAAGTTATGCAACAATAAACTGAAACACCCTGTATATTTGAAGTCTCTGATTTGATGTCAATGACGGAAGGTGCAGTCACTTCAGCCAAAATCTGCATAATTTCTCAACTGGGAGTCTGATAAACATGCTGGGATGCATTCGTAAATTGTTACTAAGTGTACTTTGTACTATTTACTTTGTAACATTTTCAGCGTTTGTAATTGACTTACATTACATATGTTCGAAATAGAACAAAGACAAGGTTATTGTTCGCTTTATTTGGTTATCAAAAAGTGCTCAAAATTAGCACAATATGTATTTTTCAGGATAAGTGGGCTACGTCGTATCCATAGCAATTCTTATAATAAAGAAAAATTCTCGCAAGAGACGTGGTTAGAATTTAATCGGCTGTCATCAAGTATCATTACATGATTCTGCAACAATTCAGGCGTTCTAAAAATAAAGTTACACAGTATTCCAGAGTAAAATTTCATCTGTCAGTCTACATTCCATGACTGTGTACTAGATAGATGGATAGATGGATCTTTATTTCCAACAGGTACAATCACCCAATTCCAGGAAATAGTTCAAAAAGAAAACAAGAGCAACACATAATCCTAGTATATAAAAAAGACCACAATCAAATTAATAATACTAGATCAAAAAGCCAAAATATTAACAAAAATAAAAGAATAACTCTAACCGCAAAAAGGTCATTACATGCCATGGGAGATAGCCAGATAACGTTGTTTAAAGTCATTTCTAGATGAAGTATACTAAGTGACGTATAAATCCGAACACCCAGTTTAAATGGTTTTATTTTAATAAAATTTTGTATAAGTACTTAATGAAGCATAAGTAAATGATAAAAATTTCAAAATGATTGCACTGCTTTAAAGCCCTTTGACCTTTAATAATGTGTGGATGCACCCTGATGTGATACGCATTCTCCAACGCGCCTAGGCATGCTTCTGATCAGGTGGTCAATGTCCTCCTGTGGTATCTCATTCCAGGCAACCACCAACTCCTCTCGAAGTGCTTCTAGGGTCTGAGGAGGACGTTGCAAATTGAGCAATCTCCTACCCATCATATCCCACACGTGCTGAATTGGGGATAAGTCGGGAGATCTTGGTGGCCATGGTAACAATGTGACATCATTATGTTGAAAGAAGTCTATTGTGACTCTTGCAACATGTGGTCGGGCATTATCTTGTTGGAAAGTTGGATCTGCCAGGGTGTCAAGATAGGGTGAAAGATGGGGTTCTAGAACTTCGTGGATATAACGCTGCGGTTCATGTTACCTCTGATGAAGATTAAAGGTGACCTGGAACCATAAGCTATAGCGCCCCAAACCATAACTCCAACAGTGTGATGAACATGTCTTTCAACAAAAAACTGTGGATTCCTCCTTTCACCACGTCGCCTTCTAACCCTGGCACGACCATCGTGCATGCCTAAACAAAATCGAGACTCGTCACTAAAGACAATACTGTTCCATTCCTGATCCCAGAGTGATCGTTGTCTGCACCACTCAAGGCGATTACGTCGGTGTTCTCGAGTTAAAGGGAGGACCCAGGGTGGCCGGTATAAAAACAAGCCAAAACTTCTCATTCGTCGGTAAACACTTCGCATGCCAATAGGTCTTCCGTGTTCTGCAAACCATTCATTTGCAATGGACCTGGTAGTGGAGAAACGGTCCCTTAAGGCCAATAACCTTAGGCGGCGATCTTCACGGTCTGTTGTTCTACGGCGGCGTCCAGTGCCCCTTGCTCTTTGCGTACGGCCTTCTCGAAGCCATGCCTGACAACACCTAACCACAGTGTCTACACTTCTTTGCACTCTAACTGCAATTGCCCGAAAAGAAAGTCCAGCTTCCCGAAGTCCCACTATACGGCCCCTATCAAACTCACTAAGTTGACGAAATCGTACAGGTCTCCGTACTCTAGGCATCGTAACCGATCGTAAAGGATGTCAAGAACCAAAATCCGCCAGCGTTGATTCTTTACTGCGACTGAAATATTCATTTTTAGAGCGTTAGTGAATTAAAAAAAAGCAGTATAAAAACCGGAATGTCCAACTGATAAGTCTGACATTTTTTTCACTTGTTATTTACAGTAAGATAAATACATTCACCAACTTTTATTAAAATCAAACCATTTAAACTGGGTGTTTGGATTTATATGTCACTTAGTATATATATTCACATATGACATCATTGTGCAGAACATCATAAAGAAAATTTAAACTACTTATAACTCTCCTACTCCTGTGTTACATTACGTGATTTACAAACGCACCCCTGCTATTAGATATAGAGCACATTTTTTGTAAACTCTTTATTTTTTGTTGAAGAGGTTTTTGGGTCTCGTACCGCTGTCAGACCCAAGGATGAACTGGCTTCTGAGTTACTCTATCATTACTATTCTGTACACTTTAGCGATATTAACGCCGAAACGCGTCGCGACGCTTCGGCCATTGTCTGACGCCATTGTGCGCTCGGGAATAACGCTCGGAGTAATCTGCACAGTGCAGACACTCCCGACGCACCTGGATTATTCCAGGGATTATTTGTAACGGATGGGATCGCTTACTACAGGAAAAATTATTGCGGCGGGATTATCCTTTCGTTGATTCATAACTGGTCGTACTATTTCTTTTAAATTCCAATGAATGAAGGTCTAAAGCGCAAAGATAATTGAAAAAAATCTATATAACTTTATATTATCATGGGAAAGGTATAACCTGGTTTTGTACGAGTATGCTGGTTTAAAAATTTTCAAAACACTTGAAAGCTCATAAAAAGGTATAGAAGGGTGACAAATATGGTCAGACACTTTTTTTTATAACGAAGCAGCCGCGCAGGCAGAAGCCTAAACGCCGGAACACCGTGGCTGCTATGATGATCCCAAAGAAATTTTGTTAATACGGTTTTTGAACTGCCTAAGGTTAGTAGAACTAGAACTTGTGGGATGAAGAGGAGAATCCGTCAATGACGACGGATATCTTGCGGCCAGAGATAAAGTCAGCAACCCATCTGCAAATCTTTTCTGGGAGGCCACAGGATGGAAGTTTGCTTAATAGAGCATCGTGCCACAGCTGATCGAACGCTTTCGTGATGTCAAGAGCAACGACACGAGCCTCACCATAAGACTAGATGAGTTTACTCCACAATTGCGTGACGTATGCTAGGAGGTCCCATTTCTTCTAGTACGCTGACTCTCCACTTCCCATGCAGCGCTGTTATTAGTTCATAAAGGATGGCCCATGCGGACGATGAGATGGTCTAACAGCCAATCTACAGGCTTGTCATTGTAAAGCATATGCAAAACTGCACCAGGTATGGAAGGTCTGCAGTTTTGAACGTCTTTCCACAAAAAAAAAGAGAAGCACATTTCAATCACGTTTACTAAACGTCATCTGCTAACAAGTTAGTGTCAAATTCAACACTTGGATATACGTTCAGAGTGTTATGTTGTTGGAAGGTATTTTTGAGAGAAACAAATACATTTATTTTTATTAAAAGTATACTAAGTGACATATAAATCCGAACATCCAGTTTAAATGGTTTTATTTTAATAAAAGTTGGTGAATGTATTTATCTGTAAATAACAAGTGAAAAAATTTTCAGCCTTATCAGTTGGACATTCCGGTTTTTGTACTGCTTTTTTTTTAATTCTTTTAATTCACTAACGCTCTAAAAATGAATATTTCAGCCGCAGTAAAGAATCAACGTTGGCGGATTTTGGTTCTTGACATCCTTTACGATCGGTTACGATGCCTAGAGTACGGAGACCTGTACGATTTCGTCAACTTAGTGAGTTTGATAGGGGCCGTATAGTGGGACTGCGGGAAGCTGGACTTTCTTTTCGGCCAATTGCAGTTAGAGTGCAAAGAAGTGTAGACACTGTGGTTAGGTGTTGTCAGGCATGGCTCCGAGAAGGCCGTACGCAAAGAGCAAGGGGCACTGGACGCCGCCGTAGAACAACAGACCGTGAAGATCGCCGCCTAAGACTATTGGCATTAAGGGACCGTTTCTCCACTACCAGGTCCATTGCAAATGAATGGTTTGCAGAACACGGAAGACCTATTGGCATGCGAAGTGTTTACCGACGAATGAGAAGTTTTGGCTTGTTTTCATTCCGCCCACACTGGGTAGTCCCTTTAACTCGAGAACACCGACGTAATCGCCTTGAGTGGTGCAGACAACGGTCGTTCTAGGATCAGGAATGGAACAGTATTGTCTTTAGTGACGAGTCTCGATTTTGTTTAGGCATGCACGATGGTCGTGCCAGGGTTAGAAGGCGACGTGGTGAACGGAGGAATCCACAGTTTTTTGTTGAGAGACATGTTCATCACACTGTTGGAGTTATGGTTTGGGGTCACCTTTAATCTTCATCAGAGGTAACATGAACGCGCAGCGTTATATCCACGAAGTTCTAGAACCCCATCTTTTACCCTATCTTGACACCCTGGCAGATCCAACTTTCCAACAAGATAATGCCCGACCACATGTTGCAAGAGTCACAATAGACTTCTGTCAACATAATGATGTCACATTGTTACCCGACTTATTCCCAATTGAGCACGTGTGGGATATGATGGGTAGGAGATTGCTCAATTTGCAACGTCCTCCTCAGACTCTAGAAGCACTTCGAGAGGAGTTGGTGGTTGCCTGGAATGAGATACCACAGGAGGACATTGACCACCTGATCAGAAGCATGCCTAGGCGCGTTGGAGAATGCGTAGCACATCAGGGTGCACCCACACATTATTAAAGGTCAAAGGGCTTTAAATCAGTGCAATCATTTTGAAATTTTTATCATTTACTTATTATGCTTCATTAAGTACTTATACAAAATTTTATTAAAATAAAACCATTTAAACTGGGTGTTCGGATTTATATGTCACTTAGTATAGTTTTTGGGTTACCAGACCTGACAGAACAGTGCATTAACAAAGGATCAAGCAAGAAGTAACATGTTTTCAGGTTCTTAGGGTTGGGAGGTATATTGGAAGCCAATAAATACACCTACACACTTTTGAAATATTTTTACTTCCTACGCCGATAGGCGAGAAAGTACAGCAATCGCGAAACATTTCTAAAATTAGATATTATGTTTTTGGATGGTAGGAAGGCCATGATCCTTCCCAGAAAATCTAGTTTTCCTTAAAATTTGCATACTTAGCATGATTTTTGGTACAATTTGGGTATTCTTAGGATCAAGCCCCACCCTTTCCGCCCCTATACAATTTGCTACAATTCTTATTTTTTCATACCATAACACAATCAGACGAAAGGTATTAAGAATACTCTTCATGTTAAGCCGTTTGTGTTGTAGCCCGTGGAAAAGATACTTTAAAGTTGTCTATGTCAGTTGTCCTAACCAAATTTCATCCAGATCCGTTCAGCCGCTTTCGCGTAATTGAGCTAGAAAGTAGGAATGTGCGTACAATTACCGGGGTTCAGGGGGGATAGATAAACTAACGTCAAGAAACTGAGATACTCATTCCCACTGCCTATGTAATTAACATCCTCTGAAATGCCAACAAATGGGAATTGAGCGATCTTTATATTACCGTTTTTTTGCTTCCATAAACTAGAATTCTTTTTTTTTTATCCCTAGCACAGTGGTACTAGACAGCCAAATACACGTTTCCATTCATCGACATCGTATCGCACTGATCTACCCTGTATTTTCACTCAGCAGCACTGTTTCAGCATGGCTATTGAGAGAAGAATGTTTCATTCTCTACATACACAATTTACAATCTAATACCCCATCATTCAATACTCAATTGGGGTGTTGGGCGATATATCTTGGTTTGGATCTCGCAAATAACACCCCTCAGTCTTTAACCCTTCTTTGAAGTATTCTACGCACACATAATATCCTGTAAATTATCTTGACGATCTAGTTGTGACTCGTATTAAAAAAGGGGTCGCGCGATTTGATGGAATACTTTTCAGAAGCTCATGCTTCCATCTTAATGTAGTACGGGAAAACTAGCAAAGTAATTTCAAATATTCTAGATTTGTGGTTGTTTGTTAGAGTGGTCCATGAGTCATTTGATTTTGCTTTGGTCAGTAGGTGTGTCAAGTCCTGATATTGCATAGGGATAATAATTTAAAAACAAAAATTTGTAATAACAGTACTCCTCACAATGCTTTGACATTTTGTTAATAGCTGTCTGTTCAAAGAAGATTTAGGAATTTTGGCAATATTAAAGCTTCTGGTTTTCCATTTTGTTTTTCGGGTGGAATCTGGCATATTTTGCAGTGAATCCCTTATATCTCGAAAACTATCAAGCGTTGACGCAATTTTTGTGCTGGAAATATGTAGATTCTGTGAGTGTGGGGTTCTTTTGAATACGAGAGAGGGAGGGAGGGACGGAGGGAGGGAGGGACGGAGGGAGGGAGGGACGGATGGAGGGAGGGAGGGTGGAATGGAGGGAGCGAGGAAGGGAGGGAGGGAGGGAGGTAGCGAGGGAGCGAGCGAGTGAGGGAGCGAGGGAGAGCGAGAGAGAGAGCGAGAGAGAGAGCGAGAGAGAGAGAGAGAGCGAGAGAGAGAGCGAGAGAGAGAGCGAGAGAGAGAGCGAGAGAGAGAGGAGAGCGAGAGAGAGAGAGAGCGAGAGAGAGAGAGCGAGAGAGAGAGAGCGAGAGAGAGAGAGAGAGCGAGAGAGAGAGAGTGAGAGAGAGAGAAAGGAGGAAAGAGTGCCTCAGTTGGAGAGGTACTCTAGCATTATAGACAAGGACTCAAGGGAAATTAATTCTAAAATGTGCAGTGTCGGAAAATTTAAATTTTGCTGGCTCTAAAAATGCACGATTTAGTGTTTTTCATGGTACGAGCCGTATTTGCATTGTGTCGTCGGACGCACACAAAAAAATATTTTTAAAGTATTCTACTTCATTATAAGCTCTTTGAGCTTGTTGATTAATAAAATCTTAAAGATAATTATGTGTCTTCAACCGGAAGTCCTCTGACGATTCTAACTTAACTGGACTATAAATATCACGATAAATTACCGTTCACCATGTGTGTTACTGTAAAAGAAAAAGGGTTGACTTAATTGAACGGTTCGGAAAATGTATGAAGTACTTTGAATTTAAATCGAAAACAAAGGGTAATACAACTGAATTGGGGTTTCAGGACTATTGCCGCGAACTTGCAATAAACTGCATACGTTGGATTCCCAAAGGGAGAATGTATGCCGTGATTTAGAACGGCCCTGAAATTTACTCGTATTCGGGATGTCCAGGAAAGGTCTTGCTCTGGTGACCAGACGACAGTGTCAGTAAAGGTGTCAGCAATTATTCTTACTTTGAAGATGACACATTACACTTAAATTTCCTGTGATTACTGGGATCAGAAGCTTCTTAATAATAGAAGGTCTTTCACTGAATTCAACCCTCGCTTTTTAAGCAGTACCATTTTTTATGTCAATGATTAGGAACCTCTGAAACGTCAAAAACGGAGTCTCAGCAATTGTTACTTTTTCGTTTTTGCCTATAGCACCGTTGCAACTGGACTAAAACTACAAAGCTTCAGCATACTAGTAAGCCCATGTAGAAATTTCATAAAAATCTGAGCGGTAATTTCCAAGTTGATGATGAGTGATAGTTTTTCGTGATGTAGATGTCATGTGACTTAAAAAAACATCTCTTTAATCTCATTTTAGAATTTTTTCGCGATTACAATACTTGCTCGCCAATGGCGTGGGAAGTAAAACGGCTTTAAAATCGAGGAGAATCAGCGATCTACGCGATATTATATGAAATAGGGCCACCAAATTATACTAAGTGACATATAAATCCGAACACCCAGTTTAAATGGTTTTATTTTAATAAAAGTCGGTGAATGTATTTATCTTACTGTAAATAACAAGTGAAAAAATTTTCAGCCTTATCAGTTGGACATTCCGGTTTTCATACTGCTTTTTTTTAATTCACTAACGCTCTAAAAATGAATATTTCAGCCGCAGTAAAGAATCAACGTTGGCGGATTTTGGTTCTTGACATCCTTTACGATCGGTTACGATGCCTAGAGTACGGAGACCTGTACGATTTCGTCAACTTAGTGAGTTTGATAGGGGCCGTATAGTGGGACTTCGGGAAGCTGGACTTTCTTTTCGGGCAATTGCAGTTAGAGTGCAAAGAAGTGTAGACACTGTGGTTAGGTGTTGTCAGGCATGGCTTTGAGAAGGCTGTACGCAAAGAGCAAGGGGCACTGGACGCCGCCGTAGAACAACAGACCGTGAAGATCGCCGCCTAAGATTATTGGCCCTAAGGGACCGTTTCTCCACTACCAGGTCCATTGCAAATGAATGGTTTGCAGAACACGGAAGACCTATTGGCATGCGAAGTGTTTACCGACGAATGAGAAGTTTTGGCTTGTTTTCATACCGGCCACACTGGGTCCTCCCTTTAACTCGAGAACACCGACGTAATCGCCTTGAGTGGTGCAGAAAAGGGTCACTCTGGGATCAGGAATGGAACAGTATTGTCTTTAGTGACGAGTCTCGATTTTGTTTAGGCATGCACGATGGTCGTGCCAGGGTTAGAAGGCGACGTGGTGAAAGGAGGAATCCACAGTTTTTTGTTGAAAGACATGTTCATCACACTGTTGGAGTTATGGTTTGGGGTGCTATAGCTTATGGTTCCAGGTCACCTTTAATCTTCATCAGAGGTAACATGAACGCGCAGCGTTATATCCACGAAGTTCTAGAACCCCATCTTTTACCCTATCTTGACACCCTGGCAGATCCAACTTTCCAACAAGATAATGCCCGACCACATGTTGCAAGAGTCACAATAGACTTCTTTCAACATAATGATGTCACATTGTTACAATGGCCACCAAGATCTCCCGACTTATCCCAGCACGTGTGGGATATGATGGGTAGGAGATTGCTCAATTTTATTGAAGATCACAGGGCTTTAAAGCAGTGCAATCATTTTGAAATTTTTATCATTTACTTATTATGCTTCATTAAGTACATATACAAAATTTTATTAAAATAAAACCATTTAAACTGGGTGTTCGGATTTATATGTCACTTAGTATATCACACCCTACGGAATATTGGAAAAACCTCTGCAGCAAGCTAAATATTGTATAGTTTATATAAAGGGAAGGAAATCCTCACCCCATATCAATAACAGCACACCATTTACCAAGATGTCTTGAGAAACCGACAGACAAAGAGATAACCCTGGCTCTAAATTGACATAATAAAGCCGCTGTATAATCGTAATGAATATAGTTAGAATAACTGTGTTGTTCCCCTTCGCGAAGTAATCCCAGTTGTGAAGACGCGTATAAGTCCTTTTCAAGAAGTTGCGAGTGTGGATCAAGCAACTTCTGGTGTTTCAATCCTGCGAAGGAAGCATGTCCATGAATATTTCAGCAGGGAATATTTTCAGGTTAACCGAAATAGGGTGGTTGGCAGTTCATTCTGTTTCTCACCTTTGCGGCAAATTACCTTATGTGGGTGATGCATACGTTTGTAGTTAATTTTAAAAAGAAATATACCCATTTTACTTCATACGTCACGAACAAAAGAATGATATCTTGAAAACCGCAAAAGTGCAAAATTGAAAAGGTGGAGTGTTACCCTAGGGGAATTTTTCAAATCAACCTCAAATAAAAAATTGTATCTGTATCATGAACATACACATATCATACAATAATAGAGATAAACATAAGTATTAATGATAGTCATAATAACTGTTCTGTAACCTAGTGCCTAAGAGAAAGGAACTAATCATAAAAAAAAGAAAAAAAAATGTAGTGAGTTTCAGCTGATCCATTTAACTACCATAACTTTCTCAATGGAACGTAGGATTAAAAGTCTTTTGTTGCTGGTGTAGCTACCAACGTCCTATCAGCAAATCATAATACATTTTTGAAGGTAACGAAAAAGTATTTTGTATCAACAATTAATAGAATAAGAATGAAAGAGAGACAAGTAGAAAAGTAGTGGGCGTAAACAGAGTCAGCATATAGGATCCTTCACACTTCAGACAGATACATGTTGCAAGAGTCACAATAGACTTCTTTCAACATAATGATGTCACATTGTTACCATGGCCACCAAGATCTCCCGACTTATCCCCAATTGAGAAAGTGTGGGATATGATGGGTAGGAGATTGCTCAATTTGCAACGTCCTCCTTAGACTCTAGAAGCACTTCGAGAGGAGTTGGTGGTTGCCTGGAATGAGATACCACAGGAGGACATTGACCACCTGATCAGAAGCATGCCTAGGCGCGTTGGAGAATGCGTAGCACATCAGGGTGCATCCACACATTATTAAAGGTCAAAGGGCTTTAAAGCAGTGCAATTATTTAAAATTTTTATCATTTACTTATTATGCTTCATTAAGTACTTATACAAAATTTTATTAAAATAAAACCATTTAAACTGGGTGTTCGGATTTATATGTCACTTACTATATCTGAATACGTCCTTTCGTAGTCCGTACATGGCGCCACAATGCTTGAGTTGACAGCACGAAACAGTAGACAAAATTCGTCCAAAATACGATTTGTAGAGGTTTGCGCGCTTCGAAATTGACGCTTTAGTTTTTGATATTTCTGGATTAACTGTTTTCACTAGGTTCTTTTTAAAAAAATCGCAAAGAAGAACAAAAAAAGTGCGCACTTCAACCCATCATAAAACTTGTGTAAAAACAAAATTTCATAAAATGCTCCTATAGCTCCCTGGGAAATTATCTTCTCAACATTCTGTACGAATTTCATTCAAAAACATTGAAAAATAGAGTGTCAGTTTCGAAGCAGCTGAACCCTTGTAAATGGCTTGTAACTCACTGCGTCGGAGCCGCCTTAATTGTAAAATCACTAAAAACCATCCTAACGAACACGGCGATTTGAGAAGTTTCAACATCTGTGGATTCATCCAGATGCAGTGAAAGATAAGCACATTTACTTCTACTTGTCTCATCACTGTATTAGCAGAAATTTGCATATATTTTATAGCATACACGATCTCGTCTGTATTTTTAAGGTTGATAAATAATGAATCTGCAGCTTCTAAAAACGCCTGTTTTATCATTTCTCCGTCATTATAAGGTTTCTTCTTTTGTGTAATTATCTGGGACACCCGGCATGATGCTCCACTTGCAGCCTTACTTTTTTCGATTGTTCTTAAAAACATTATCTGTTGTCCAATTAACTATTTTTTTTAATTGTTTCACTTTTTCCGTTCTGGTTGCAGAACGTAATGGGAATGATTTTTCAAAATTCGAATGTACAGTTTTATATTGCCTCTCTATAATCCCTTTTTTAGCGACGGAAACACGTGTATTACATAACAAACATACATTTTTACCTTTAACTTCTCTAAAGAAATATTGTTCTTCCCATTTCGAATGGAAATGGTATGACTTCATCTTCTTACTACTGCAGATAATGTTTTCAATTGCAGGCCAACTCTAACCCAACCGCTGGACTTCAGTTTTAAACTGAGCGCACTGTCGTCGCGCCTTGCGCGTTCAAAGTAATCGAGATCGTTCTCGAACAGATCGCTCACCGCAGTGTTACCGCTGCTTATGTTTATTACAAGAATTTACAAAATTTACGGAAGCTTCTACGTTTTTCATACTTTTTTAAAACATGTTGTGAGCCACCAGAATTGCCTTTGCTACCGGTAGCTCGCGATAGACGGGTTGGCTCTATTTTTCGAACACCCTATAGAGTAGATTTAGAAATCTATGAATATAAGCTGTAAGATATCTCGTATATACTTTTTTAGTTTGCAGCTGCAACCGCTTTGTTTTAGCCGATGCGCAAGTACTGTACCATCTGTGAAACCATAAATCAGAGTTTGTACATCGGTGGCCGTATCGTCGGCAACATCTGCGCAGCTTTACCAACAACGTCAGGGCCGAGCAGTTCAAATGGGCAAATCGAGGTGAGCGGAGTCGTGAAGAAGTTGTCTCCGGAACTTCTCGCGGTTACCCGAACTGTTATTTACGACACACCCGGGTAGCCGCTTTGTTCGCTTGTAGCTTGTAACTACTTGTAGTACAGATTAAACCGGGATGCCCGCGTGACATACAGAAATAAATTAATTGCCTCTATGTTGCTGGAGATGTTTCGTGTATTAGGGGAGGGATTTTGCACAACTTTATGCTCATGGCCGCTCGGTATGTACGAGCAACTCCAGGGTTTCTCAGATCGAAGACTTTAAGGTTTTTTACTTGCTATGCTACAAGCGAGGAAGTATTATGATTGGGCAAAAAAAAGATAAAAATGTACTAAACTAGTATACCCTCTTTCTAAAAAGTTATGGCAGCTTAAAAATCAAAATCATGATCAATGTAATAGAAGGTGCCATGTAGGCACTGCCCCCATATTTGAATACGTAAAATGTCCAATAAAATCAAGAAGTCTCTAAGAATTTCAATAATCAATAATAAATATATAAAGATCTATGAAATTGTTAATGAGAATGATATTTTACCTGTTCTCATCAGGGTTTTTTTTTTCAAGGGATGGCTTCCACCAATTTGCAAAACTGCAACAAGATGCAACCAACTGGAGGAGGAAGGATGATGATTCTCTTCTGTTTCTTTTGACTAAAAGAAAGAAGATATTGAACGAACGTCATCAGGACACGCATTAAGGCACGTGGTCCGTAGGTATATAAAAAAGAACTTACCACTGACGGTCAAAATCCCATAAAAAAAAAATGGAAGACGTAGCACCCAAACCAAAATGTCTAAACTTAAGTTACACAAAACAAGGGTGCTAGTCCATGAATTGGCGCTTGGGACCTAATATCCCAGAGTCCAGAAAATGACGAAACGACCCCTCCACCACGACCTCAACGGAAACAGAAAAGCGAATCACGCAGAACACGTAACGTTCTATACTATAACTATCTAAAACTGTAATGACTCATCGATGTTCACGTGAACATCAGTTAACTACCAGTAGTCGGCTGTTCATAGGCGGGGTATGAATGTTTAACATGGGTGAACTAGATTTGTCACATGCTTAATAAAGAGTGGTTTGAAACATATTGTAAGTCAAAAATTTGGGAATTACCTTTATTCATCGTCGCTTCCACTTACATCTGACAGTAATAAACTGTCGCTATCGCTTTCCTTGTTGAAATTGACTATAACTGGCTCTATGATGGTGTCGATGTGGTGGTCAAGCTGCCACATTTTTGTTTCTTCCTTCACAACATGACGGATAGCATTCTGCCAAGCTTCGGGCGTTACTAGCTGTATGGAAGTCTCAAGTAAAACCTTAACGTCTGGTAATTTGAAGGTTGTGTTATGGCGCGCAATATAACCCTTCACTTGAGCCCAGATGAGCTCTATTGGGTTCAGTTCACAGTGGTAGGGCGGTAACCGCAGCACAGTGACACCACATTGACGGGCCATCTCATCAGTCACGTAACTAATGTTCGCAGGTTTGTGCTGTTTAATTTTTTACGGGATTCCTTTTTCGCGCAATCTTTGCTGCATGTCACTTTTTCGAGATCCCATAGTCGGTACACGTTCGGCTCGACGACTATGGTAGGAAGCATTATCCATGACGATCACAGAGTTGGGCTCACCTCGCTGAAGCACCCCTTGAAACCAGCTCTCGAAGCAGCTGGCATTCATTTCGTCATGGTAATCACCTCCTTTCTTAGAGACGAAAATCAAGTCACACTCTTCTAAAAAGCCACTAACACTACCAATATGAGTTACGATCAATCTTTGACCATTCCCTGACGGTCCACGAAGACCTGTTGACAAACCTTCAATGCGTGCTTGTCGGTTACTCACTACGTTTTTGTCTATCCAGGTTTTTTTAACTGTGTGGGGGATTTCCTCATTACCTCGATGCTCATTTGGGGTATAATTTCATTTTCCTTGATCGCTGCATGTACAGCCTTGAGGGTTGGTATCTCATTCCTAAAGAAGAATGAATGTACGGTTCGCCTTAACGCCATTTTGCTATCGTCATCCAATTTAACGGCCTTTCGTCCCTTCAAATTAAACTTTGGATCAGTAGTAGCTCCACTTTTCTTCTTTTCATGCACCACCCTGCGAATGGTCCACTCTTGAACGCCTGTCATACTTTCACAACGTGCGAGTGCATCTCCCTGCGACATAGTTCTGTTCAGATAATTGAACACGTTGAGCACGATTTCTTTCGCGTCCCTCTTCAGTGCTTTACGAAACCGTCTACTTGTTCCCTGGCTTTCAGTACTTCCACTCGTGCCATTTGTACTCTCCATGGTTAAGTATAACCAAAACAGTAAACACAGAAACCACAACAATAACAATTCTTATAAAAACACACAATATGCGATCGCTCAACGAAACACGTTCCAATGCGTTGCCGACGCCTATGAGTCTGCCGGTCGAGGCGCGTCTTTGATTTCATTGGTTCTACCAGCGGAGAACAATCAGCTATTATTTCCATCTCTGTCTGTGCTGTTGACCACCGCAAAGCCACAGAAACGACATATGTCGTACGCTATACGGCTGTACTGGAAGGAAGCCGGGATCCAGCTCTGATCACGTGTTGATCACGCGTATGAGGCATTACAGTTTTAAATAGTTGTAGTATAGAAGAACGTATCTTGAGTAGCCTTGAAGAAGATATGTTTTATAGGAAACCAACTAACGGAGAAAAACTACAGAGTTTTTTTGCTGATCGTCAACACCATACTGAATCGCTGAGAAAAAAGGATATAATAAAAGGGTTTGGCCTAGGAATGGGCACTCTATTATCAATGAACAGAAATTCAAATTACGGATAAGTGATAGGTAAATAGTAAAAAGAAAGAGTAGGTGATTTTGGCACGTGACAGGTCACTTCTATGTCATGAACGAAAAAGACGTGGCAGAGTAGATAAAGACAAGCAATCGAAAAAATCCGTCAAGTAGATTGACTTTACACTTCCTAAACGTCGAAGGTTTCAAAGAAAACTGATAAGTCAAATCGTTTCAAAAGGCGAATTTGAATCGTGACTAAGTACGATGAATTTTCGACCTCGCATAAAAAAAAAAAGCAAATCCATTTACTGCATACAGCTTCCAACCTACAATGTTCATCCATTCCAAACAATGCCTGAAAATAAGCAGGAATCTCTGAAGCGTTGTAACACTATGTTCCAGTGAGTTTATTTCCGTCGCTGAATCAGTCTTCAAAATCTACGACTACCTAAATGACGGAAGTATTAGTCAATCTACTTGAAGAAGTATTCAAAGAACGATCATAGACGAAGTAACACAAATTAAAGGTAAAGCGCAACGGATGGTACATTTAAGGAAAATAAAAGTCAGTGATGGCACCACCGCAGACCAGTTGGACTCTGTAACCCACTGCACGTTCGGCAGTGGCTTCCATGAGCATCGCGTCGTGCACGCAACGTCAACGATCAAAAAGTTATTTCGAATTGTGAGCCAGTTTTGACATATGAAATAACAATCACTCAAACTTTGTTTCTCGATGTTTCAGAGGTTCCTGATCATTTTCAGAAAAAAATTTGTAGTGGTTAAGAATGGAGGGTTTGCGATTGCAGGGAGTTGATGAGGATATATCTTAATTTAAAATTCCAGATTTCATTCCAACTAGTTGTATTTGCATATGGCAGTGAAGAGTATGGAAGTTTTAATAAGTAAGATTTATTTTGAATTCTTTCCAAACAGCTTTGATCTTCTATGCAAAAGTTGACTAAACTAAGCACAGGCATGATAGAATAAGTTTGCTTTTCGTCTCTTTGACCATATCTAACTGTATATATCGTTGTTACATGCTTTTCGGCAATCATCGGTGTGGTATAGGTCTTATCATTGGACAGGCCAAGTTGATACCGTTGAACAAAACCACCATGCGCTTTTCGAATACAAACTGCTACCAAAGCACCAAAGTAGAACTTTGAGCTTTCATTATACGAACAGTCTTTTTCAGGCCAGTGTAAAAAAGAAATATTTGATACCACTGCACTTCTTAAGATAAAGCCTGAAGACGGATATTTCTAGCTTTAGAAGTAATCAAATTGCATATAGGGTGTTGAAAAGGTACGGTTATGTAAAAGTATTGGTTGTAGCGCTTGATGGTGACCATCTCCATGTCGAAAGTATTTTCAGGACATCCAAAAGGTATGGAGAGAACGATATGCTACCTAAGGCAAACTGTTGCAGATCAAGGTTGTAGGGTCTAAAAAGGGATCATCAACTGGTTGTCTTGAAATGACTGTCCTGGAAGCAAGAATGCAGGGATGTTCCGTTGAAAAATTTAATGTACGGCTTTTTTGTATCCCCGAGAAAAAGTGACCTTCGAAAGACAATGACGGTAACGGTCAGATCCATTGGCAAGGATATCCTTGAAAGTAAAATAACTAAAAATTAGTTTTGTCTTCAAATGGTCATAGTCAAGTTCATGAACTTACTTGAACATTAAGAAAACATGTTGTAGAGTGAAGTGGTAAGGTTTGAGAAAAGTCAACGCATGGTGACTCTGAATGTGAACTTGACTTGAGCCGAAACCTTCACAGCTTGTGCAGGTTTGTACATTACTGTGACTACCATGGTCATTTGAAGGTCAAATGAATTTTTAACGATAAATATTTATTTTGAATTCCTGGAATGCAAATTGAACTTGACCATGAAGGTGAGATAAAATTTCAAGTAAACTCCGTACTTTTTGACAGCAATATAAAAAGGCAAACATTATTTTTTTAACGGGATATTCCAACTCTTTTTTCCAGAACAATAAATTCACGTCTCGCTGTAACCTCAATAATCGTAAAACTTGCAATATCGTGATCAAAGTCACATTCAAGGTCACGATTCGATGATCCCTTTTAAAATCTTCAAACCTTGCTCTGCAATAATCTTCACTCGGTAGCCTATTTTTCGAGATATCTTGTTCTCTCCATACCATTTGGACGTCCTGAAATGACCTTGAAGGTGATCGTCAAGATCCAAAAAACGTGTTTTTGAGCTATTTTGAGGTATGCATACTTTTTGGAAACGCTGTATAAATAAAGCCGCTTGACATTAAGAGGAGTACTAGTCAATTATCACACCCTACGGAATATTGGAAAAACTTCTCTGCAGCAAGCTAAATATTGTATAGTTTATATAAAGGAAAGGAAATCCTCACCCCATATCAATAACAGCACACCATTTACCAAGGCGTCTTGAGAAACCGACAGACAAAGAGATAACCCTGGCTCTAAATTGACATAATAAAGCCGCTGTATAATCGTAATGAATATAGTTAGAATAACTGTGTTGTTCCCCTTCGCGAAGTAATCCCAGTTGTGAAGACGCGTATAAGTCCTTTTCAAGAAGTTGCGAGTGTGGATCAGGCAACTTCTGGTGTTTCAATCCTGCGAAGGAAGCATGTCCATGAATATTTCAGCAGGGAATATTTTCAGGTTAACCGAAATAGGGTGGTTGGCAGTTCATTCTGTTTATCACCTTTGCGGCAAATTACCTTATGTGGGTGATGCATACGTTTGTAGTTAATTTTGAAAAGAAATATACCCATCTTACTTCATACGTCACGAAAGTGGAATGTTTCTTGGATATACAGGGTGTTCCTTAATGATATGCGAATATTTAAGGGTGTGAATCTACATGAAAAATTAACGTTAGTTTGTTTTATAAACTATGGTCCAAAAATTTTTCTTTACAAAAACTCGGGGTGTTGAAGTTTTAGGAAAAAAATGGAAATTAATATTTTCAGAACCGCTTCAGATATTTCACTGATCACTGGACAACAAATTTTAGTTTTTTAATTGTATCTTGTGGGAAAAGTGCCGTTAATTTTGGGGCGCTGAATCCAAAAATGACAATGAAATAAAAAAATTAGTTGCGGTTTAGAAAAAAAACTTTTTATTTTTAAGGATACATTAAAAAAAGTAACAAGATTCATATACTTATAAAAATCACTATATGCGCTGTCTTTTTACTGTTCTTTTATGGATCGTTTCTGGAGCATCTCTACCAATAGTCCAACAGTAGTCTGCAAGCATGGAAGGATTCCACTTTCCCTGGTACCTTTTTTCCATTGTTGAAATGTCCTGATGAAAACGTTCGCCGTGCTCATCACTTACGGCTCCGCAATTGTCAGGAAAAAAGTCCAGGTGTGAGTGTAGGAAATGTATCTTAAGAGACATATTACAGCCCATCTTTTGATACGATGACAGCATATTTTTGACAAGGGTTTTATAGTTGTCAGCTTTTCTATTTCCCAAGAAATTAGTGACCACCAGACGGAAATCATTCCAAGTAGTTTTTTCAATACCTGTTAAAGTGTTTTCAAACTGTGTATCTTTCAAAATATTTCGAATCTGTGGCCCAACAAAAATACCTTCTTTAACCTTTGCCTCACTTAGTCTTGGAAATTTCTGACGCAGGTATTGAAAAGCTGACCCATCTCTATCTAATGCCTTGACAAAGTTTCTCATTAGGCCCAACTTGATATGCAGTGGTGGTAATAAATTTTTTTTCGAATCTACTAATGGCATATGCTGTACATTTTTTTGACCTGGCTCTAGGTATTGACGAACAGGCCAGTTTGGTCTGGTGTAATGAAGTGCCTTTGCCCGACTGTCCCATTCACACAAAACTTTGTGTAGCCTAGCTGCAGCCCAAGTAAAAGTGCAACAACTTTCAAATCGCCACAAATATGCCATTTGTACTCCGTATTTTATGCATGTCAATAGGTACTTCATATTGTCATATGATTCTTTCATGTGAACTGCATACCCTACAGGAAGAGATGGTAAAATATTTCCAATATGCAATAACACTGCCTTTAAACTCAATGTTGAACTGTCTATAAACAATCTCCATTCTTCTAGGTTATAGTTTATATTTAAAGCCGCCAGTAAGCCGTTAGTGTTACTGCAGAAAGCCAAGTTATTCTCCATATTGAAAAATGGTTCTAAGTCTTTGTGGCGTTTACGAAAAACACATACCGAAACGTCGTCTTCTAACAAGTTCCACTGCTGCAGTCTTGATCCAAGTAACTCTGCCTTACATTTTGGAAGTTCTAAATCTCTTACAAGATCATTTAGTTCTGACTGTGTTATTTTGTGCGGTTGGTGGCATGACGTGCTCGGTATAAAATCAGGATCTCTTGACGTTGATGGCATATCTTCTTCCTGACGAATCACTCGATCGCCATGATCTGATTCGCAAGTGTAGGATTCTGGGGGTTTTGGAATAGGATTTTCGTCACTGTGAGGCACAGGTCTCATCGCAGATGGTATGTTTGGGTAGTTAGTAACCGATTTTTTTTTCTTGGACATACCTGTGACTTGTCCAACACAAGGTACCATGCAAAAGTAACAATCATTAATATGATTTGTAGGCTCTCTCCAAACCATTGGGACAGCAAAGCGCATAGACCGTTTTTTGCCATTTAACCAGCTCCTCAGACTTGAAGCACATGTATTACAGCAGATGTGGGGTGCCCACTGTTTGTCTTGATCACCTAGTTTACAACCGAAATGAAGCTGATATGCCTTTGTTATTAGTGGAGTAATAGACCGTCTCTGAGACGCAAAAGTCACATCACCACACACGTAACAAAACTGATCTGGATTGTTTACACACTTTCGAGACATCTTGCATGAACGCTGTCAGCCAACTGAGGAAAAAATGGCTAATATAAAACAATATAATGTACACGTATGTATAACGTAACACAATCATGCGGATTACATCATCTTTCCTTGCCGAATATAAAAATGTAGCACGTGCATTCTTGCGAATTACAGTATATTAACACTGTCACAGCAGGAACACATATAATTACCGTATCTCTAAAACCTGAACTAATATTGAAAAAATAAGTTTCATTCCTGTTTTAGCACATTAAAGATAGTAATATTTTGTTGATTTTATTTAGGATATTTTTTGGCTGTTGATCAGTGGTTTAGTACGGCGTGGAAGTTGATGAAGTTGCACATTTTCCAATGCAAAAATAATTTTTAGCTTTATCAGTGGCGTGCTTACGCGTATTGGCTTCGATATTTTTTAGGAAAAAAATGATTCGCCAATGGTATTTTGCCAAATAAAAATTATTTTTGAATTCCCCGTTCAATTTCAATCAAACGTCAAAGTAAATGATTTCTAAAGACCTTTCAAACAAGGTATCACTCAATAATGTCACTTATAATTTCTAGAGAGATCACCCTGGGGGGCAGACGGTGAAAGGGGGTGCAGTAGTTTTTGGTTATCCTTTTTGACAAATCTTTTGACATGTCTCGGCGTTTTTCCTTTTATTCAGTGGTTACATAGCTTCCTACGGTCCTGCTATATTAGCTGTAGTAGAGTCAAGAATCCATCACCCTACAACGAGAATTGACCCGAAGACAAATGGCGGTAATAACGCCTCATTCTAGTCTTTATAAATATGAAACACGCCAAGTTCAAAGAATCAGAAGAAACTTTCTCATTTTTCACAAAAGCGTTAATTCCATTTGCGGAAGTAATTTTTCTCACGACACTCAAAGGGTCAAATTGAAACAAATATCTATCAACCTCAACGCTATCAATCTTACTGCTTCAGTTTGAATACCGCCTTAGTAATCATTTTGTCAAACGACGTGGCAAAAGAGTAATGCGTTACCTTGTTCCAGAATCATGAAAAATGGGCAATCCAAGTAACTAAGCGCTCGCTAATTCGAAATCGATGAACTCCCGTTCATTAGGAATTCGTCATCGACTTTTAAAGGCTGTCGAAAGTTTGAGATGGAAAATAATGAAGCCGGAAGGAGATTTCTACGAAGAAAGGATAAAGTGTGTTGATAAATGGACAACCACAGAACGAAAGATACTTTTAAAGGTTTGCAGCGGGTTTTCAGAATCCTGTCAGAAGGCGAGTATGAATCAAAGGACATAATCATTCTTGCTATTCTTTCAGACAGGGGTAAGCTTTTATAGATTGTCTCCGACAGGAAAGCTCCGTAGATTCCTTCTATCACTCCCTCCTGCCGGAAGTATGAGATTCTCCAAAAGCTCATACCCACGAAAACCTCCTAGTCGTGCTCCATGCATTTCTCACACATCGCAGCATTTCGTCATGGTGAGTAGTGCCACCATAATATATTTGGTTTCTTTGTCAGCTTTTTTCATCACGCATTTCACCCCATTTTCTGTTACCCACATGCTTAGCAAAATTATCAGCAATAAGCTTATCGGAGAGATGTCTAGATATTCAACTGCTTTTTCCACATATTGCTCGTCGTACTAAGAACGCCCTTCAAGAAGTAGGCGTTAATGTTTTGCAGAGGCCACCCGGTTCACCGGATTTAAATCCCATCGAACATGCGTAGGATATGCTGGAAGAGACTATCAGCTTTAAACCATCTGCCACATACTCTGCCACAGTTTATTTAGGAAGTTCGAGATGCTTCGAGTGAGGTGCCACAACCAGACATCGATCATGTCATTTTTTCGATGCCTAGACGTATACAGGAGTGTATTCAGCTGCGGGGTCGCCCAAATCATTATTATTTTTTTGCTCATTACTTGTCAATAAAATTGCGTGAGAATGTTATCCTTTCATTCTTGATGTAAGACTACCTCGTTGCCAAAAAATCAAGTTGACGAATTTATTTTTTCTGGTTGCAACACCTCTAATGTCACTGGATATACAATAATGATATGCGAATAATTAACGGCGTGAATCTACATGATAAATTAATGTTAGTTTGCTTTATAAACTATGGTCCAAAAATGATTCCTTACAGAAACTCGGGGTGTTGAAGTTTTAGGATAAAAATGGAAATTAATCAATATTTTCAGAACCACTTCAGATATTTCACTGATATTTAGTACGTAGTGATAGTTAATAAAGTAACATATTATTCATTAAGGAACACCCTGTATTATTGTGACAAAACAGCATACTTCAAATCATCCATCTTGACAGACAATCTTTTACCATTTCCATATTTCTTCATAAAAAAAAATGCGGCAAAGGCAGGCCACCATTCAGAAGATCCCTTATTTTTTAATTGCTACCCTTGAGCACACTGTAACTTAGAAACCATTGTCTGAAGTGTGAATGATCCTATATGCCGACTTTGTTTACGTCCACTACCTTTTTACCTATCTCTTTCGTTCTTGTTCTACTAATTGTTGATACAAAGTACTTTTTCGTTATCATCCAAAATATATTATGATTTTCTGACAGGATATTGATAGCTGCAGCAGCAACAAAAGACTTTTAATTCTACGTTCCATTGTAAAAGTTATCGTAGTTAAATGGATGAGCTGAAACTCACTACATTTTTCTTGTCGTTAGTTCCTTTCCCTACATCTTACCGAATAGTCATTCTGACTATCATTGATACTTATGTTTATCTTTATTATTGGGTTTTCCCTTAAATATGTTCATAACGTATAGATACAATTTTCTTAAGGTTGACTTAAAAAATGCACCTAGGGTAACACTCAACCTTTTCAATTTTGCACTTTTGGGGTTTTCAAGATATTATTCTTTTTGTTTTATTTTGTGTATACAAAGGCGAATAAAGGCACATTATTTTTATTATTATTATTATTACTATTGATACTCGAACAGAAGACTTTTGATATAAAAGGCATAGAAGATAGCATATCGGCAAATAGTCAAAGGATATGTAAAAAGCCTACGTTTATTATTTGCCATGACAGCGAACATAACGATAAGCAGACCTAAGCCTTAAACGTGCATCACATACGAGTTTTTAGAATCACATGCTTACACAAAATTCTAGTGCTCAAGTTTCTCATCACGATCCAAACCAGACCATAAAAAATATCGCCACAACCATCCACCCAATTTTGGCTTTATATAACTTGCTCAATTTTTTAAGCCTATATGCTCGCGAGAAATGAAGAAACATGGACGCCAATCCAGAGCGCTTGTGCGCTTGCCATTTTTTTGATATACAGCACGGGTAATGTGATAAGTTGATGGGATATACACCCCATTTACGAAGATGGAGAATCATGGAACGTAAGTGGAGTATTCGGCTTGGATCCTTTTTGTTTAAAATTTCATGTGGCAAAGGTAACATTTGTTAAATTTACGTTTATTTCTTAGTAACAGATCAGGCGTTGGGAGAAAGTGAGTATGTGGAATACCGGTAGACGCTTTATTTTGCTACCAGTCAAATTAAAAAATGGCGTCAAGTCTATACTGACTGTGAATTTTCTAAACACGCGACTACCTAAGCGACGGAAGTCTTACCCATGCGATAATATTCGAACTTCGGTTCACAAGGTTGCTTCTTCTTCTGATACTTAAACATATCTGTATCACAAAAGTCCGTGTTTCGCATTTATGTCAGTTCGTCAGTCTATATCAGTGCGTTATAAGTACTGAGTCAATCTACTTGACAGAATATTCAGAGAACCATCATAGACAGAGTAACACAAAATAAAGGTCAGAAGAAATGGGTGGTACATTTAAGGATCATGAAGTTGAGAAAAATATATGTGTAGATATAAAAATGGTTAAGTCATCATTTGCAAAAGCATCGCTAAACGCCAAAGTGGTACGTACTCATTATATTCAAATATTGATAAACTATATACAGAGTGGCGCATCGCAAATGAAACAGAGGCATTTACTGGCAGCTCAGGTTTTTTTTGGAAAACCGCTCAGACCCGGCGATTTTGTTTTCGAGGGGGACACAAGTTTGGCAAGAAATCACGTTAACACGTGCAGCCCCCTGGGCGGGGGTGACACCAACACTAAAATCTTAAATGGAAAGGGGGGTCGAGTGATACCTTATTTTAAAGGTCTTTCAATTCCCTTTATAATGATGTAAAGTACATGAGCTTCAGTTCAGTAATTTTGAAGATTTATTGATTGAAAAAAAAAATGAGCTGCCAGTTAATGCGTCTGTATATTTCTCCTGTAGCGGTGTCAGTGATGACACTACCGCAGACCAGCTGAAGTTTTTTATCCATTACACTGTCGGCGTTTCAACCTTTACCAGCAATTTTCCGAAAATGTTAAGGGGTCTCTGAATCGTCAATAAACGAAGTTTAAGCAATTTTTTTCATGTGTCTACCCCTAGTGCCGCCACCACTTGGCCGATTTCCAAAACCTACAAAGCTTTTTCATTCCTAGAATACCAAGAATTGGGCGGTTATAAAATTAGCGGACAGACCAACAGATCGACAGACCGACGGAAATGAGTGACATGTTTTTTTGTGATGTACATGTCATTTAATATCCAAAAAACATTTCGAAATTTTTCGCGATTACAATAATTCTTCGCCAGTTTTGTCACGGGAAGTAAAATCAAAACTTTGGGGAACACCCGCGCTGGCATTGTGAGGCATTACCTATTCTCAAACCACTGCTGCTACCTAGTCTTAGATAACAAAATAAAATAAACCACTTTCCATCAGTGTTTCCAAAAAGCAGAATATCCGCAGGATGCTCTTCCCCACCACAGGCTGTTTTTATTCAAACTTTCAGGCGCTTCGCAATGCATGAATCCAAAGTTTAAGCGGGTAGCTAGAAACAACAAACTGCGAGGATGGTATCACAGGAAAAGATGAAGCGAATGAAATCCCAAAAGGCAGTTAATTCCCTTCAGACATTATCTTAATCGTATATCGGCGGAGTTATTTAAAGTGAAACTTCAGAAGCGGTTGATGCTGATATCTACCTCGGCGATCTTGCCGAACTCACTTATGAGGTTTGGAAAATTTATTCATGGTGATACAAAAGATGGGGTAAACCAGCTTTTGGAGTCTTTAATTTTTTGTTCAGGAGAAAAGCATCATATTTAACTCTATGACTCGTCGCTACCAAATCCTGTTAGGCAATCAATATCACACATCCAGAACTAACCACGTCTTGCGTTCTAGGCTGACGAGATTGTGGATTAATCTGCTTAAGGAGGTTTTTACCAGTTCAAAAATCGGATCACAAATATATAGGGTGTCCGCAAAGTTTGGGTTTTCCTTTACACGACGTGTAGATCTTGAAAACATAAGCAATTTTTCTTAGTACCATATAGACCAATGTCTTAAGGGAACCGAGATAAAGGGCTCTACAACATCAAAAATATCTGAATACCGTCCCGTAGCCGCGACCCGCGACATCACCGAGTGGGACAAGGTCATTGGCTCAACCCGACGACAGAACTGGGTCGGGGTCAGTGTGTCAGGTCAGTATGCAACCTTCAACCGACGGTTACGGTCACGCGTGTAGAGGTAAACGAACCCGTATAATCGATTGAGTTTCAAAAAAAAATTAATAATGGCACACTCATACACCAATAATGAACTCGTTGATATATTGTTAATTTATGGCGAATGCCTTCAAAATGCTACAGAGGCTTCGCGAGTGTATGCAGATCGTTTCCCTAGACGACATCATCCAAGGCCCCGCAGATTTGTGTACCTGGTCCAGAGAGTCAGGGATACGGGCCATTTGGAGGAATTTCGAGGTGGGCACAGTGGAAGGCCTAGACAACCACGAATGGTGCAAGTTGAGGAAGAACTACTGAATCGCGTAGACGAGAATCCCTCAACAAGCACTAGAGACGGGGCTAGAGAAGTGCAAGTATCAAAAACTAAAGTGTGGCAAACGCTGCGTGAAGGGGGGCTGTATCCGTTTCACGTCCAACGTGTACAAACCCTTCAACCTGACGATTTTCCAGCAAGAGTGCGGTTTTGTGAGTGGTTGTTGCATCAACATGACAATAATCCGGACTTTTTGAAGTGCATATTGGTGACAGACGAATCTACGTTCACGCGTAATGGGGTGAATAACTTTCACAACACTCATGTTTGGTCAGTAGAAAATCCGCACGCTGTCCGTCGGGCACATTTTCGACAAACATTTTCGGTGAATGTTTGGGCTGGCATGGTGAAAGTATGCTCATTGGACCATTTATTCTCCCAAATCGATTGGACGGGATGCAATACCTAGACTTTTTAGGCAACATTTTGCCTTCCTTGTTAGAAGATGTGCCATTAAGTGTAAGACAATCAATGTGGTTTCTGCACGATGGTGCACCGCCCCATTTTAGACGCGAAGTGCGTGAGTTTTTGAATGAATTATTTCCGAATAGGTGGAGCGGACGTAATGGACCCGTAGCGTGGCCTCCGCGATCTCCAGACTTAACACCATGTCATTTTTTTCTTTGGGGAGAAATGAAACGCTTAGTATACAAAACTGAAGTGCATACGGTTGACGAACTTCGTCTCAGAATTGAACAAGCTGGTGCTTTCATTCGGGGAGGACTCCATTTTCAAAGCCTGGACCGATGCTTGGCTACGTCGTGCACTCACCTGTGTTTTTGAATCAAACGGCGATAACTTCAAACAATACCTATAAAGTATGTTTACCTAAAAACTGAAAACGCGGCAACGCCATCATATTTGTTACCTCTGTTCGTGGTCTGCACCACCGCCTGCGTCTGCTCGGTAGCGCATCAGCTGATTTCATTTTCTGTTGGAGCGATATGATTTCGGGCAGAGACGTACTTAGCCCTTCTAGTCAACTGGAGAGTGAGTACTTTTTCTTTTATTTTTTTTACTTGGTCGCCCTCGTTTCACTACACATTACCTTTGTTATTTCAAGGGTAGTTGTTTCTGAAAAGGACAACACCAACTTTGCGGACACCCTGTATATCCAACATAAAACAGTAGGCGTAGACAAGCCCCACGGTACCCCATGGGTGTTCAGGCCTCAGGCCTTGGTGGTAGTTGCAGTATAAAAAAAAGTCACTCAAAATTTAAGATTCAAACGGATCAAGTGTTATAAGATTGTATTTTTCAACTCAACTGTACATCCTTAATATTAAGTTAAGATAATAACGGCTCAAAAATGAATAATAAGAGGATCAGCGATCTATTGTTATATACGTAAATGTTTTCAGTAAAAGTAGATGGAGATATCGTATTTGACCAATTTATGTCAAGACTTTCAAAGTAGATTTGGGGACAGGGTGGTGGGGGAGTGATTATGTACTGCTGCGTTACCAGGAATCGGCTTCTTTTAAAAATTATCCATAGTATAGTTTCGAAATTCAAATAAAATATTATTGCATAACTTGGCAGCAATATAATGGAAGCTTTTTTGTAGAGAGACGTAAAGTGTTGGGTATAACTAATAATTAATTGGCGATTTCTGGTTGAATGCTTATTAATGTTTCCAAATTTGTTGAGATTATTCAAAATATATTTTGGTTTTTTAGTCACTAAAATTTTATGAACCCAACATAGATCTTGGTATTTTCTGAGATGTAAAATGTGCCTAGAAATTTTTGAAATTACAAACCATCACAGAATAGCAGTTTAATGTCCAATATGTTTCTTTGAGTATATATTTGCTTGAGAATACTATATGATTTTGAACATAGCTCTTTTCTACGGAAATTAAATTTTAATTCATCGTCCAACCATAACCCTATATATTTGCTAATGGTAACGGAGTTTTATTAATTGTTAACTGAAAAAGATTTTCTGCTATATAGCGCTTGTTTTTTTACCCAAAGATCATTATTTTAGATTTATTACGATTCAGTGTTAAGTTGTGAGCTGCTGTCATATTGACGAGTAAGTCCAGATCGTTGTTAATTAGATTAAAGAGGGAACCACATCGTCAATAGCAAGGTTGCAGTATATTTATGTATCATCTATTAGTTTTGTTCTACGTTTTGAAAAATCCGATAGAAAATAAAAGAGGACTGAGAATGGAGCCTTGGGGTACAAATACTTTTAGGGCTGATTTATTAGATAATTCGTTATTAATGGAGACATACTGGTACCTTTCAATAAGGCAGTTTCTTATAAGTTGTCCTGAAGCTCTTTATAGAAGACGCAGTGTCTCTTTTCCAAGGGATGGCGACGTTCGACTCATGTGTTCTTTTGTGGCGACAAAATTGCACAGCACAGAATGGGATGCGCGCATGCTCGGATCGTTGGTACTTATTAGCTGCTTGGCATCAAGACACGTATGCCGTGTTGTATGTATTGACAAAATCTGTTTCACTCATTTTGTTGGTCTGTCTGTCTCTCTGGAGGCAACATTTTCGAAATGAGGAAATAAAAAAGCTAGTAGAAAGTGAGAATAGGCGTCTAGGGACCGTATCCTTTAACATTCCCCTTATAGAGAAGCCGATCTCAGGAGTCATTCTCTTTATAAATAGCCGAAAAAAACTGAGGTAACCTCACCGTTGTCCATCAGTCTCATCTCTGCAAACGTTAACTCAAAGATGAAATATTTAATTATTTGAAAAACCTAAAAAAGCTTTTCTTCTCCCCTGCTTATATTTTGAATGGTCAAGGAATTGACCCGTAAATTCTATATTTTAGCGGGAAAGTGGCAGTTAAAAATTTTAATATGACAGTTGGACGCTATCTTAGAACATTTTTTCAAGCAGAACGAAGCTTCCTTTGAGCACCGAGAATATAATACTATTATACTTCAAAATGGCGGACTGACAGGCTGTCAAACTTGAGCGTTCTCGTGGATTGAATCACTTATAATACCATACCATTTAGAGCAATTGACAAAAGCTGTAAATTTTTTTAAACTGGGTGGTTCATATTTTATTACAAGTAAACATTTTGGTGATTAGCTATTGCCAGGCTGACAAACTGCCACTTCAAACGATGGAGCTTAAGGAGCTTCAAAATGAGGTGTCACGGGGCCCACTATTCCAAGATGGCGTCCGGTCCTACTTCGTAGCTATCTTTTTATAGAAGAATGCGTTTTTTGCCACTTTAAGGTGCTAAAAATCCATTTTCATTGGCGATGGCTACATGTGAGTGCAGCTTTGTACAATAAGGTAATTTTGGGCGCTGAATATTAGTATCGTAGTGAAAAAATTTTAATGCGTCATCGGACCGGATTTGCGGTGAAACATTGGTAAAAAAGTAATATCCCAGGGATACCGCTAAATCCTAGCACTGAAATGACATCAAATTTGGAATTCACGTACCCGATTTACCTAGAAAACAAGCTTCCATCCAGATCATAGACGCACAATAGTTTTTGGAGATTGTTTACTAGAAGAATTTTTGCCTGTATGTCGAAAACGATGCATTACCAAACTGAATGGGGTACGGACTCGGTTTTAGCGATCCAAAAAACGTGCTATAATCATTGTCATGCTTACGTCCCCGGCTGACCCGTTTTTGCCTTTTTATAACAATACATAGTAATTAAACATTAACATGCTTTAAATGTGGTTCAAATGATCTCTATTAGTCTTTTGGGTTCCTAAAACCGAACCCGAAGTCGTTTCACATGTATCGGATCCCGTTTTTCATGTAGATCTAATTATTTAACGAAAAATTGCAAAACAATGCGTTTTTTGCGACGTTAAGGTGCTGAAAATCCATTTTTATTATTGATGGCTACATGTAGCTTTTTATAACAAGGTAATTTGAGGCACTGAATATTAGAATCATAGTGAAAAAATTCTTAAGGGTTATCGGACCGGATTTGGGGTGAGACCTTTTATAAAAGAGGTAGAGGTGGAGACCTTTCTGAAAAACACTGATCATTGTTTTACCAAAAATGAATGCATTCACAAATTCATCTATTAAACGCCAAAACGTATCAGAAAAAAATCATCGAGAAGTGACTTTTTATTAGCTTCCTTCTATACTCATTCCTGAAGCAGTAACACTGAAATGAAATTTGAGGAGCAGCCCCATATCTTTGAATGGTGATAACATCAGGAGTTCCTAAAGGTTCTGTTTTAGGATCGTTGTTATTCATTATACATAATACACAGCTCATATCTTGAAATCCGTACAGTACTCACACATTCAATCTTATGCTGATGACACGCAGCTTCTCTTTCATTTTGACATTTTGAACCATCTCTTGTGGAACAGGCAAATGATTTAATCCACACTGACTTACGAACAGTATCTGACAATTGCAAAGATCACAATCTGAAACTAAATCCTGATAAAACAAAACTTGTGCTTTTCTGTTCCGATCACAAGCGAGAAAACTTGAGTAGTGGTCTGACCCTCTTCTTGAATGAACAACAACTTTATTCTTCAACTAGCTGTAAGATACTTGGTTTGATCATAGATGACGAGTTACGTTAGCAACAATACATTAAAGCAATGTCTCAGAGGTATTGTTTGAAACTGCGAGTACTGTATGCCAATAAGTAGATTATTAACTTCAAGACGAGGAAAAAGCTGGCTGAAAGTTTAGTGCTATCAATTACACTGGACAACTAATTTTAGTTTTTTAATTGTATCTTGTGGGAAAAGTGTGTCTTTGTTAATTTTGGAGCGCTGAATCCAAAAATGACAATGAAATAAAAAAATTAGTTGCGGTTTAGAAAAAAAACTTTTTATTTTTAAGGATATATTAAAAAAAGTAACAAGATTCATATACTTATAAGAATCACTATATGCGCTGTCTTTTTCCTTTTCTTTTATGGATCGTTTCCGGAGCATCTCTACCAAGAGTCCAGTAGTCTGCAAGCATGGAAGGATTCCACTTTCCCTGGTACCTTTTTCCATTGTTGAAATATCCTGATGAAAACGTTCGAAGTGCTCATCACTTACGGCTCCGCAATTGTCAGGAAAAAAGCCCAGGTGTGAGTATAGGAAATGTATCTTAAGAGACATATTACAGCCCATCTTTTGATGCGATGACAGCATATTTTTGACAAGGGTTTTATAGTTGTCAGCTTTTCTATTTCCCAAGAAATTAGTGACCACCAGGCGGAAATCATTCCAAGCAGTTTTTTCAATACCTGTTAAAGTGTTTTCAAACCGTGTATCTTTCAAAATATTTCGAATCTGTGACCCAACAAAAATACCTTCTTTAACCTTTGCCTCACTTAGTCTTGGAAATTTCTGACGCAGGTATTGAAAACCTGACCCATCTCTATCTAATGCCTTGACAAAGTTTTTCATTAGGCCCAACTTGATATGCAGTGGTGGTAATAAAATACTAATGGTATATGCTGTACATTTTTTTGACCTAGCTCTAAGAATTGACGAACAGGCCAGTTTTGTCTGGTGTAATGAAGTGCCCTTGCCCGACTGTCCCATTCACACAAAAAACAGCAAAACTGTGTAGCCCAGCTGCAGCCCAAGTAAAAGTGCAACAACTTTCAAATCGCCACAAATATGCCATTGGTGCTCATCGTATTTTATGCATGTCAATAGGTACTTCATATTGTCATATGATTCTTTCATGTGAACTGCATACCCTACAGGAAGAGATGGTAAAATATTTCCATTATGCAATAACACTGCCTTAAAACTCAATATTGAACTGTCTATAAACAATCTCCATTCTTCTGGGTTATTGTTTATATTTAAAGCCGCCAGTAAGCCGTTAATGTTACTGCAGAAAACCAAGTTATTCTCCATATTGAAAAATGGTTCTAAGTCTTTGTGGCGTTTACGAGAAACACATACCGAAACATCGTCTTCTAACAAGTTCCACTGCTGCAGTCTTGATCCAAGTAATTCTGGCTTACATTTTGGAAGTTATAAATCTTTTACAAGATCATTTAATTTTGACTGTGTTATTTTGTCCCGTTGGTGGCACGACGTGCTCGGTATAAAATCAGGATCTCTTGACGTTGATGGCATATCTTCTTCCTGACGAATCACTCGATCGCCATGATCTGATTCGTTTTCTGATTCGCAAGTGTAGGATTCTGGGGGTTTTGGAATAGGATTTTCGTCACTGTGAGGCACAGGTCTCATCGCAGATGGTATGTTTGGGTAGTTAATAACCGATTTTTTTTCTTGGACATACCTGTGGCTTGTCCAACACAAGGTACCATGCAAAAGTAACAATCATTAATATGATTTGTAGGCTCTCTCCAAACCATTGGGACAGCAAAGCGCATAGACCGTTTTTTGCAATTTAACCAGCTCCTCAGACTTGAAGCACATGTATTACAGCAGATGTGGGGTGCCCACTGTTTGTCTTGATCACCTAGTTTACAACCGAAATAAAGCTGATATGCCTTTGTTATTAGTGGAGTAATAGACCGTCTCTGAGACGCAAAACTCACATTAACACACACTTAACAAAACTGATCTGGATTGTTTACACACTTTCGAGACACCTTGCATGAACGCTGTCAGCCAACTGAGGAAAAATGGCTAATATAAAACAATATAATGTACGCGTATGTATAACGTAACACAATCATGCCGATTACATCATCTTTCCTTGCCGAATATAAAAATGTAGCACGTGCATTCTTGTGAATTATAGTATATTAACACTGTCACAGCAGGAACACATATAATTACCGTATCTCTAAAACTTGAACTAATATTGAAAAAATAAGTTTTATTCCGGTTTTAGCACATTAAAAATAGTAATATTTTGTTGATTTTATTTAGGATATTTTTTGGCTGTTGATCAGTGTTATCAGTTATGGTTTGACAGTTTTTTATGCATGCCTGGACTATTCGACTCAAATGCGCCTGCAGAGATTGCAGAATAACTGTTGCCGTTTTATCTGTAACTTACGTAAATTTGACCACACATCTAATAGTTTCCGGTTTTTACAATCTCTTAATATAAATTCTCTGTTCAAATATTTTTACCTAACAACAGTGAATCGTGTACTATATTCTAGGAATCCTGTAGAAAAGCTGGTCCCTAGGTCAAGTATACATAATGCAATATAAGGCATCAGTACCATTTTACAATGCCTATGTATGTAACATCACCAACCTAGTATAATACAAAAAGCCCGAGCTCAAAGAGTGCGCTGGTTAGGACACGTTTACAGAATGCCGTCTTATAGGAATGCCAAAAAAGTTTTGTTTGGAGGAGAAGGTACTAGAAGAAGAAGAGGAAGACCGAAGAAGCAGTGGCTGGAAAGTGTCAAAGAGGATATACAAAGACTAGGCATACCAGACTGGGAGGAAAAGACCAAAAATAGAAAAGCGTGGAAAGAAGTTGTCAAAAAGATAGAAGCCATGGGCCTTCAGGCCTGAAGCGCTGAATTATATATATGTATGTAACATCACTCTTTTATAGATCTTTCACGTATAAATTCGGTGATATATCAAATACTAATAACATCCGTTTCAAACTGCATCTCGGACATCTTCTAGGAATTCAGCATAGGATCAATGAATAAATGCCATGTGATCAATTACCATTATGTTCTTTTTCTAGTTAGATGCATAGACATACAGGGTTTGTCCGGAAAGCATTCGTTTAATTGCCCAGATGTTAAATTTACCAAAATCTGTGGTTCATGACGTTGTGACACAGCATTTGAACATACGCAAGGTGTGCGCGAAGATGGTCCCAAAAGTGCTCACTGACGACCAGAAATTGCGGCGAGTGAAAGTGTGCCAAGAAAATTTGAACATGTGTGAAAGTGATCCCCAATTTTTGAATAACGTAATCACAGGTAACGAGTCGTGGATCTTTGAGTATGATCCCGAGACAAAGAGGCAATCTTCCGAGTGGCACACGACGGCGACTCATCGCCCAAGAAAGGGAAGAATGTGCAAATCCAAAGTGAAAACGATGCTCATTGTCTTTTTTGACATCAAAGGCATCGTCCACCATGAATTTGTTCCTCCTGGACAAACCGTCAACGCCAAGTTTTACGTGGAAATGCTCAGGAGACTCAAACGAAGGGTCAGTCGGGTCCGACAAGACATCGCAGCCGACTGGAAGTTGCACCAAGTCAACGCCCCGGCTCACACCGCCTTTCTTGTGAAAGCTACCTGACCAAGGCCGGTATCCCAATGCGCCCGCAGCCGCCCTACAGCCCAGATGTGGCCCTCCCGGACTTTTTTTTGTTTCCTCGCCTGAAAAGGCCGATGAAATGCAAGCATTTTGAGACGACAGAGGGGATCCAAGCAGCATGCACCGCGGCTCTCAAGGCTATTTCGGAGAATGCCTTCAGTGACGCCTTCAATGCTTGGAAATCGTGCTGGCTGCGCTGCATCGACGCAGAAGGAGCTTATCCTGAAAGTTTTTAAAGAATTGTAACGATTGGCTCAATAAATGTTTTTAAATCGACTCAGTCCTATTACTTTCCGGACAAACCCTGTACAATCGTTTACTGTATATGTAAATTGCCATATTTGTATATCAAATTACCATTAAGATTTAGTCTTTAGAAAGGCTGAGTGTAACAATAGCTGTGCTAAACTTCGCCAATAAAGCCGTTTATTATCATTATTATAGTATGTCCGCCAAAGGAACCTGATGAGTTTAAACATGAAACTACAAATGTATCTTTCAAGATATTTATTTTCATATATAAGTAATCGAAAGTGTATTACATGCCATTTTATGTATGGAAAATAACTTCGGTCAAATGATGTCCTTCACTGCGGACACACTCTTCCAAACGGTTTCGCACATTCCCCATTACGCGCTGTACCATACTCATCGGTAATTTCATTGCGAATGTTTTCCTTCAATTCTTCAATGGGCTCATTAAATATACCTTGCTTTTGAGATAACCCCATAACCAATAGTCACAAGCCGTGAGATCGGAAGACCTTGCCGGCCAAGGAACATCTCCATTCCGCGAAATGACTCGTCCTGGAAACATTTCTCGCAGTCGAACCATTGTTGCTCGTGCTGTATGCGCTGTGGCGCCATCTTGCTGAAACCATACAGTATTTAAATCTATGTTCCGTCGACGAAGCTCTGGTTCCAAAAATATGTTTAACATTTCCAGATAACGTTGCGAATTGACCGTGACAGAATTTCCAGCATCGTCCTCAAAAAAATAGGGTCCAATTATGCCGAATCGCCACACTCCGCACCAAACAGTAACCTTGTGACTATGAAGGGGTCGCTGGTGAAGTTCTCTCGGGTTTTCTGCACACCAGTAGCGAAAATTCTGCTTATTTACGTAGCCTGATAACTCGAAATGTGCCTCATCAGACATAATTAAGCCACCTAAAGCGTTTTCATCCAAAAGTTCCAGAAGCTGGTTGCTTGCAGTCAAACGGTTCACAAAGTCTTCAGCTGTCAGTTCTTGAACCATCGCTAATTTGTAAGGGTGATAATGTAAATCCTCATGCAAAATACGCCGCACTGTTGTTTCTGAAAGCCTTAGACTAATTGCTTGTAGCCTAGCTGAACGACGTGGACTTTGCTGCACCGCTGTTCGCACCCTCTCAATATTGGCTGGAGTCCGAACTGTTCGACGCATTGCTGGTGGCTTAGCTTTCACTGCTGATGCAGATCGACGAAAATTTTTGACCCACAACTTAATTGTGTTACGGCATGTAACAGAACCATGACGTCCGACATTGAAATGTGTACGAAATAGACGCTGTGTAATGATCACCGAGTCGTGATTTTTAAAATACGTCTCGACAACAAATGCGCGATGTTCACTTGTCCACAGCTCCGTGACTACTAAAATGGCATCTACTACCGATGTCTTGCCCACTGTAACCGATGTTCTACGTCAAAAAACAGCTTCGTACTATCCATTCTGAAAACGTCAGGTTCCTTTGGCGGACCCTGTACTTTATTTTAAGAATCATTGCAGCAGCATCGGAACTACCAGTAAAAGACGAGAAAGATTCATAGTGCTTCCAAACCTTGTTTTTAAAATCACTTACGTGGTTACTGACAACCATAAATTATTAAATATCCTTATACTACATAATAATATTTACGATTTTATTGTAATACTGAAAAAAATTTTACATATAAAATATCGTTCAATGCCCACGAATATTCAATTACATATGATGCAAACCAGGATAAAAAATCTCGTTTTTATATAAATATCAAAAATGAAACATCCGTAGCAATAATGTTTACATCCCTGGTTACAATATACACTAATAAATATGCCCATATTGATTAGATGCCATGAAAATAAGATTGATGATTTTTCAGGAAGGCCGCTTTTAAATTTGTTTCATATATGTACACACCTGTACGTGTTGATATTTTAACACAGCCCGTAAATGAGTTTTTATGCATGATAAATTATATTTTGAATACCTTTTTCATCGTTCAAAATACATCATCACAGGGTCATTATTGATGTAAAGCCTGCGCTGCTATCTGTTTGATCGACATATACCAGTGGAGCTATTAATTTGGGATAGAACAGGTAGACAACAATTAGGCCGCTTAGTCTTGCTATCAAGATTATCTAATGGAAGAATCAAAAGTTAATTGCTGAGGTATGGGACGTGATACTTTTGAAAAAAGTTAATTTCAATTAGAAGTGATTGATAAGACTGAACTTCCACCATCAAGCAAGCATTCGCAAACAACCAAAGTGTTATAGCTGTATTCTTCGATATAGACAAAGCTTACGACACCACCTGGCGATATCTTATCATAAAATCCGCGATTGAGATGGGAATCAAAGGGCATCTCTTAGGTTTCATACAAAACTTTCTGAGTAACCGCACCACGAGGGTGAGAGCCAACGGAAAGATGTCCAACGAAAGAACATTAGCAAATGGAATACCACAGGGATCCGTGTTAAGCGTCACACTTTTTTTAATAACGATCAATGGATTAATTGAACTATTTAAGACACCAGTAAAGGCACTGATGTACGCAGATGACTTAGTTATATACTTACCAACGAATAACCTACCCACAGGACAAAGCATCATACAACAATCAATCAATAAAATGGAGAGATGGGCAGCTACAACAGGTTTTCGTTTCTCCAGCGATAAGACCAAATACCTTATATTTAGCAAATCTAGACGCACCAGTGACAATATCGTACTCTCTCTGAACAGCACCAGAATTCAGAAAGTTGACAGTATAGTTTTTCTTGGGATGACACTTGATTCGAAACTGAAGTGGGATCTACATATAACAAAATTAATATCATCGTGTCAAAAACGTTTGAACCTTATTAAAGTCTTAGCAAATACCTTTTGGGGAAGTGACTTCTTATCACTAATGAGAGTATATCGCGCTATATTAAGAAGCAAAATCGACTATGGCAGTATATGCTATACAACCGCAAGTAAAAATTCTCTAAAAAAACTTGACGTTTTACAACACAAGGCAATACGACTGGCATATGGCTTACTAAGAACTTCACCGGTGGAAAGCATCCATGTCCTAGCTAATGAGCCCCCGTTACACCTTCGAAGAGAATACCTTGCTCTACGCTATGCCGCCAAAATTTCAAGCCTACCAGACAATCCTGCTCACCACATTACTGTCAAGTGTTCTTCCAGAGGATTATACAGCAACTACAGAGACTGCCCAATATCAGAGCGTATTATTCGCACCGACTTCAACCTAAACAATCTTCAGCACACGTACTCATATTCGTTATATTCTCCCCCATGGACAATGCGCCTACCCGATATTAATACATCGCTTAACTGTTACACCAAAAGAGAAACCAATCATATAGTCATCCAAAATAAATACAGAGAAGTAATTGAACACTACAAAAACCATATGCTCATCTTTACCGATGCTTCGAAGTCGCGAAATGGAGTGGGATGTGCAGCAATTCAAGAAAACAACAAGAAAACAGCATCTCTCCCTCATCACAGCAGCATCTTTACCGGAGAGCTAACTGCTATCAAGTTAGCCCTAAGTATCGCAGAGGCAACCGCAACAAGGAATATACTATTCTGTCCGACTCCATGAGTGCAATGGAAGGAATCAAGCAATTATACCCGCAACACCCTATTCTTAAAGAAATAAAGCAATGTATCAACCTACTAGCCAACAAAATGAAGACAGTGAAATTCCTATGGATACCGTCTCACGTAGGAATAGACGGAAATGAAAAAGCCGATCGAGCAGCAGCTGCCGCGGTGACCGACGCCAATCTAGAAATAATAAACACGCCACATACCGATTTGATGACCCTGGCAAAACAACACATCTGTACTATTTGGCAAAGCCAATGGAACAATAGCACCACCAAACTGCGAGAGGCTATTTCAAGTGTGACGGAACACCTCAGACTACCCAGAAGAAGACGCGACCAAGTGATTATCTGCCGTTTGCTAATTGGTCATACGCTAGTGACACATAAATACCTGTTCAGCAACGAAGAAGCCCTAACATGCCAAACCTGCCAACTCCCAGACTGCAGACTTACCGTGAAGCATATACTCTTAGAGTGCACTGCCACGCAAGATGCACGAAACAATGCTTGCATGCCAGAATCCATAAAGGAAGCCCTCACCACGTACTACGAACGAACACTACAGTTTCTCAAAGAATCCAATACCTATAATTTAATCTAATGTCTTATGTATTGTATGTAACTATGTACCTTATCATTGTAACCTTGTCGTCCAGCCGCTAACAACCCTGCGTGGTTGATGCAGCTTTTGTGTTTTCTCAATAAAAAAAAAAAAAAAAAGACTGAACTAAAAATGAAGCATGAAGATAACACTGAAGTTAAAAATGTCTATTTTGCCATTTCTACATACAAGTCATACGTCGCAACGATGCTCATTATATGAATGTTAGATCAAAATTGAACTACACAACTCTTCAGTACAAGTCAGCCATATCCAAAAATCTTTCGGGTATTTCAGTTTATTGTTGCATAACTTTAAGATTCGATACGACTTTTACAATCAATGCATAAAGTCTATATAAACATTCGTTATAGTTAGACGTTTTCGAGATATTTCGATTTTAAGGTTCGATCCATTTTTAATTATTTATGGGAAAATAATACTTTTTTTACATTTTCGATTTGGGCATTACAAATAATTAAGATGATCGTTTAGATTGTGTTTTTAAACACAGCAATAATTCCTAACTCCAAATAAACACAAAAAAATTGAATATTAATTTGTTTAATTTTCCAATATTATTTTTAACAAATTAAATTAATTTGTTATTTACAACTAAAATGCTATTGGATAGTTACGACAAACATACAAAATCTAAAGTAGTTGCTCGAAATGTAAACCCAATTGTTCAATACACAATTCACATCTACGAATGATCGAACGTGGTATAGCATTATTCAAATAAGGCCTTATTTCATCACATGCATTCCTTATTCTGTCTATTAGCGTATCTTTTGTGGTTACGGGAGTCTGGTACACTTTTTCTTTTAGAAATCCCCACACAAAGAAATCTAATGGGTTTAGGTCAGCGGATCGTGGAGGCCAGGCGACTGGTCCTCCACGGCCGATCCATCTTTCTGGATAATTTTCGTTCAGCCAGTTTCTAACTATTCTCGAATAATGAGCTGGACAACCATAAAGCTGAAACAAGGCCAATCCTCTCAAATCTAACATAACATCATCCCACATATTTGCATGTTCAGCATTTAACCTTGCAGGCAAAAGTTAGGGTCCAAATAGTCGATTACGGTAGATACCAATCCACACGTTCACACTAAATTCATGCTGAAAATTTCTTTCCCGAACTGCATGCGGATTTTCATGCGACCAAATATGTTGATTATGAAAATTTACCACTCCACGTCTAGTGAAGCATGACTCATCGGTCCATAAAACGTTACTTAAAAACTCCCTATTGTTGTCAGTTCTATCAAGAATCCACTGACAAAATGTGATTCTTCGTTCTCCGTCCCCTGGCCTGTAGTCCTTGCACAGGTTGCAAATGGTAAGGACGTCTATGGTCATTTCTAAGAACACGGTGAACATGGCTTGCTGAAATTCCCAAGGCACCAGAAACTCTCCTAACACTTGTGGTCGGATTTCTATCAAACTCACGCAGAATCATACGGGTAAATCTGCGCTGACGAACATTTATGTTTTGATCCCTTTGGAGATTTCCAAAACCATTTTCAATTATTTGGCGATGCACTCTTACAAATACTAAGCGAGTTGGATGTCGTCTGTTTGGAAATCTTCGTGCGTATTCTCTGGCTACTTCTGCTGCGTTTCCATTTACAAAGCCATACACAAAATGAATATCCGTTAACTCTTGATTGGAGAATAAAAACGGCATTTGTCTAAAACTTCCAAAAAAAAACAGGTAAAAGAAATTTCGTGCATTCACAATTGCAAAAAAACGTTTCAGGTTTCAACAGACAACAAAACTAACTGTCAACTAATTGACGGTTAACCTTATTCTGCTTTCAATTTCAAAAATATTTGCAGGCACAGCCTACTTCTAAAAATTATCGAGATACTGCCTTTTTAACGTTATTTTATCATAAATAATTAAAAATGCATCGAACCTCAAAAATCGAAATATCTCAAAAACGGCTAACTATAACGAAAATTCACAAGCGAGCTTTTTTATGTTGAAAAGTGCGAAGAATCAGTTTTTTTTATACAAAAAAAGCAAAAAAATGCACTAAGGAAAAATTTTCGGTCATTTTAATACACTACAGGTACAGCAGAGAGCGCCCTCTAGCGGCTACAGTAACACTATGCCCATGGTTCGTTTTGTCGTACCAAAAAACCTTTGTATATCAGTTTTCACTGTTATACATCAAATATTGTTCGAAATATTTAAAAAAAAGCTATTTTAGAAAGTAAACCCTGTATTTCGGAAGCCTCGCATTTTTCGACCCATGTTTATATATACTTTATGCATTAATTTTAAAAGTTCTATCGAATCTTAGAGTTATGCAACAATAAACTGAAACACCCGTAATGCAATCAGGGTGTATAATCGGCTTCCACATTCAATTCAAGCTTCTAAACATAAACAATTATCAAATTAAAACGTTATTTGTACCTAACGCTGTAAGATCAATGACAGTACTTCTCGAATCCATTTTTTTGTTATACAGGGTGTTCCTTAATGGTATGCGAATATATAAGCGTGTGAATCTGCATGTAAAATTAATGTTAGTTTGCTTACTATGGTCCAAAAATGTTTCCTTACTAAAACTCGGTGTGTTGAGGTTTTAGGAAAAAAATGGAAATTAATTAATATATTCAGAACTGTTTCAGATATTTCACTAATATTTAGTACTTAGTAAAAGTCAATAAAGCTGCATATTTTTAATGCAAAAATAATTAATGGTACGCCGATGGTTTTTTGCCAAATAGAAATTATTTTTGAATTCCCCGTTTAATTTAAAACAAATGATCTCTCTTGAATTGTTTTCTTCCGTTGCGCCATTTTTGAGTAAAAAAATAAAAACCCTTTGATGGTCCGAGAAAATTAATGTAATATTTTAAGAATGCAATTTAGCAATAAATATCTAGTTGCTCTGGAATATGTCACTGGCTTTTGACATCTGACAAGTCGCTGCTATTCAAACCTGTTCGCTGTGACATCTTTTTCATTATTTAGTTTTTACAATCTTGTTAATAATGGCGAATTAATCAAATGCAGAAATGGCGGAAATGCATTACGTATATGGCCTTGCCGACGGTAATGGTGAGCAAGCCAGACGGAGTTATCAGGAACACCCTATATCTTGATTATTGGGTATGGATTGCTATGAGTAGATATCAAGGGTGGTTAGGTCTCTTTTTAATATAAAATTTTCTGCTCCTGTCGCAAATTCTGTATAGTAGTACCTAAACAGTTAAAAGCGTAATAACTACATGTATATTTCTTTGCTCAACTCCATTATTCATATATTTTTTTGGTTGTCAACTTCATCTTTGGTTTAATTCTAGCTTAGTTGTGCACTTATTTGGTCGCTGCCTTCCAGTCATTAAGTAGAATAGATATTAGTTAAACTTTGCCACTGGTATTGTGTTATATTATATCATAATTTCTTTATTTATGGAAATCAATAAGTTCGGTTTATCATCTCTATTATTCTATACTCATACATGTCCGGAATGGACATATACAGGGTGACTTTGAAGTTGAGTCATTAATTTTCAGATAATGATTGTAGAAGGAAGATAAACCAAAATATGTGTGTAAAAATAAAAAAAAAATAAAAAAAAAATGTTACCTTGTTTAATAAAGTATCCTCCCGACAAGTATTTCAGTGCAGACCTGTATTTGATCGTGCGGTCTTGGAGCACCGACATGCCCTCCCCTATGAGGTCTTAAGTCACCTTATTCACGATCCCTTTGTACTATATTCAGCATTTTCGTAAACATGTGCCATTTTTTATTTCGTTTGAGCCACGCAATAAACATAGCTATTCACTCACGCGTTACCGACTGACACATCGACTAAATACAACTGAATAAAATTGTACATTGTAGTAAAAACATCGTTTCAAATTCTTTAGCTTTTTTGTTTCCGATGCGATGAACGGATAAGGCGGATTATATCCGTTGTTGCCAAACACGAGCACATAATATTATTATTGAGACAGGGCGGTACTCAAACTTCTAAAGGGCTATAACTTTGGTACTTTAATATTACCAGAAAAATGTTAAAGGAAAAAAACATTTCTTTTGATCAGCTCTACTTACTGTTAAAATAAATGACTCAACTTCGAAGTCACCCTGTATAACTCGCGCAGTTATAGAAAAAAATCTTTCATAAAGCACAGTATTATGTCCGATTTACACCTAGACTTATTTGCATCGAATCACACTTTGCTGTCCCTCGGTAGGAATGCGCAAGGGGGGATACCCCCAAGCTTCATGGCACGTCAAATTTAAGGGACGCAATGTGAGTTGGCAGAAAGCTACAACCTTCCTAGTGGCTAGCAGAGTATTGCTGGACACCTGATACCTCCGCCGCGTTGTGCTTTTGTACACAGGGACGGACTTCAAAAAGATATGATGTCAACTAAAAATGTACAGAAGCTGAAAATAACATGTAACTTTATCATGTCTTCTTCATGCACATTAGCATAAGCGACTAATTCAAATTCAAATTATTATAACTATATGTACCGAGTGACAAAAAGGTCAAACATCTATGTATAGTACTTATATCCGATTTTAATTATTTTTGCCATATATGATAGATAGATATATAGTTTATTGTTCTATTACATGATACAAGACTTGTCAATATGAATTTGAGGGTCGTATAAGCGTTTGAGCAGTGAGGACAAATGGTTAAAAGCTTAAAAAGAAATCATCCATACCTTCGTTAAAATGATTTGAATTTAGTTTTTGCTAAATAAGATACTGATATGAAATAATCCGATATACTGAGACGTAAAGTATTTGATAGGCTACCATCAGATATTGAGAAATCCTGCAAAATTAATCAATGTAAAGCGAAGTTGAAAGAATTCTTTGTATCTAAATGCAAGTCTGCCATCACAGAATTCGTATATAATTGCTATTTTATTTGTTGTTTGTCTTACGCATTTTATTCAATGTTAGATGTGTAAGTTGACAAATCCTGTACATATATCTCAATGTCTAAAGGATAATATATAATTTGAGTTTTAATTTGAATAACCCCAAATTTATTTAAATAAGGAGTGACGAAAGTAGTGCTAACTATTGTTGTATTCTTGATTAAAGCACGTTCAACAAAACGTCGAGTAGCTTTCGACTCCTTTATTGATTGGATTTATTCTTAGAAAAAGTATAAATGTCGTAGCGACCATCCCTTATTGACTGTTCAACACACAATAAAAATAAATTCGACCCTTATCATTGGGATCTCGAAAACGCTGAAATGGGGCAAAGTTGAGTATTTACGTAATCAACAAAATGCCGCATAGAAAGTTTAGAAATTCAAATACTTCTTTCGGAGAGTTTTCCAAAATCGTTGTATTGGTAGTGAGATTTCCAAATAAGTTGCCCATTAACATTGCCGCTTCTTCTCCTCTACAAGAAGACATAATTAGGATTTCAATAGCATATACGTCTCTTGCACTCCAGCATCAATACTCTATTTTTTCTTATGCACGCCATATAGGATATTTGAACAGTTGAATGTATAAAACGTCATACACTGCCATTGCCAAACGTCAGTTATTTAAAAAAAAAAACAGAATAGGTAGTCCCTGAAATTATCAGAGTCATTTGTTCCATATACTAGATTTATCCTAAAATCACTTGTTGCATGTTGTCATTGTTACTTATTTTCCTCTACAAGATGGCGTAGTCAAATTTCCAATTCGACATTTCTTCCTTCGACTTTTATTACAAACTCTGCTTTTTCATATGGACACTGTATTGGAATTTTGTACAATTAAATGGACCTTTCAGTCCTGAATTCAGTAATGCATTTCCTTAGTTGGCCATGAATCTATTGTTCGATGGAAATTATAAGGAAATAAGAAGGTACGGTGAAACCTCATCACAAAATAGAGGTTTTATTGATGGTAATAACAATAGTCATATATAAACAGAAGCAAATCATAGCAGATACTCAAAACGTTCGTTATTTTGCGTCTAAGCCCAAAGCCCTTCACTGCTCGATTTACGAGTATTTCTATTGTTGTCTGCTAAGCTCTGTTGCTAGGTTAAATTTGAGGTCTGGTTCTGGTACGAAACAAATGGAATCTGATAGTTTCAAGGCCTACCTTTTTGTGGAATAACTAAGGTTTGGCGGAAGTAAAAACTCTATTCATATGCGCAAAAATCCAATATGGCGTCCATAAGAATAAGTTATGGTAACTCTGGAGGACAAGAGACGAGACGTTGTATTGAAATTCTAATTACGTCATTCCGTAGAGAAGAAACAGTGGCAATGTTATTGTGCAGTTTATGTTGAAATCCCACCACAAATAAAGCCAGGAAAAAGTTGAGGCGATTTTGGAAAAATTCGGTTTTTTCCGTCACTTTCCGGAAGTATACTTTATCTGAAGTCACTTGAAACACTGTGAAATACCGGGTGCGTTTTATATATCTATATTTAACACGCTCTGTTGCTGCAAAAATCGCCAAATTTCGCAGCAAATATCCCCCGTATAAGATCAAAGGCAGTTTCACCGGTCCACGTGGAGTAAAGCACGCCTATGCGTGGACATAGCCAATGAGAAAGCGTGTATTTCAGAGCTCCGAACAAGTGCAGGTGGCTACTGAAAATTGAAACAGTTTAGCCAGTGCCGTGTAGCGGTGAATAAACGTGTTTTCTTTAGTCTGTCCGTGTTTTTTCATAGATTTTATTAGTTTGTGTGTTTTTGACTTTTGAATACTCAGTTTACTTGTTGATTTAATTGTTGTGTTGATTGTTCTTGTGTGTCCTAAATATGGCTCTTTGGAGACCTTGGGAAAATGCTCCAAGCCACGAGGAGATGGTTGATGAACCTGAGCAGGCAGAATTCTTTCATAAAGATTTAGAGGAACAGACCCAAAGAGTAATCCTAAATATGTATGATTGTCTGAAAAACGAAAATCCAGATTCCTCGCAAAATCAAATTTTAAACAGAATTTGTATCCTGACAAAAATCAGTCGGTCTACCATTTATCGGGTTATAAAAAGGGGAGATGTAGTCAACCATTCCTTCCACAGAAAGCGCATAGGGCAAAAATTAAAAAGAATAGACGTGGGTTTTCAGGAAGATATTCGTCGTATAATATACGGATTTTATAAAGAAAATTTGGTGCCCACGTTGGAAATGATACGGGATAAATTAAAAGATTATCCTGAAGATTTTTATAATTACAAATGCTTAGACTCACTGCACAAAAAATTAGATAAAAGAATGGTGATTATGGAGTCGTCTCGAATCGTTGAATTGCGCCAAGAATTTTTGCACAAAGTTAAAATCTATAGAGAGCAGGAAAGAAATCTGATTTACCTGGATGAAACGTGGTATGATACCCATGATGTTGTGCAGTACGGCTGGGTTGACGACAGCAACAAGTGCATTTTAAATGCACCATGCAACCGTGGGAAACGAATCATTATTCTCCATGCTGGCAGTGAAAATGGATTTATACCTAATGCCTTGCTGTTATCTGCCAAAAATATCAAAGAATCATGTGCCGACTATCATGTGGACATGACCTCCGACTTATTTGAAAAGTGGATAGAGCAGCAGTAAATACCAAACATTTACCCAAATTCAGTGATTATTATGGACAATGCGCCATACCATTCCCGACAGAAAAACAAAATTCCGAATACAGGCACAAAAAAACAAGACATTATTGATTTTATGAAGGATAAGGGAATGGAAATACCATAAAAATCAACCAAAGCCATATTATTGGATCTTATTAAAAGACAAAAATTTGAAAAATAGTATGTTGTTGACAATCTGCTTCAGCAAAATGGCCATGAAGTATTACGTCTACCTCCCTATTACTGCATTTTTAACCCGATTGAGTTGATCTGGGCTGCTTTAAAAAAAAAGTAAGAAAACATAATCAGACCCCTCAATTAAGTGAATCGCTATTGGCCACAATAAGAGATGCAGTATCTCATATTGCTGCCACAGACCTATGGAAGCAGTGTTCTAGGCATATTATTGAAAAAGAAAATGAATATTGTGTTTTGCCTCCTGTACATCCCGTTGTAATTCCTCTACAAGATGACTCTAGCGACAGCTCCGAAGGCGAGGATGATATATAAATACCTATAATGTAAGTCTTTATATACCTTTTTATATACCTACCTGCTATGTAAATATTTGCCTATGTCAAACGTTGGAATTCTGTAATTTTTCCATTTCTTAACTTTCAGTCAACATAAATTAAACTTCCAATATAAGTATTTTTTACCCCAAATCAAAAAAATAAGAAGATAGTAAAATCCATTTATTGTGATATAAAAACATTATTATTATCGTTCTAAATAAATGACCGCACGCCTATGATACGCCATGAAATTACAAAGGACGCGCCGACCAAAGGTTTTTATGCTATTTCAAGTGACTTCAGATAAAGTATACTTTGAGTTTAGAAACTTTATAAGCGGCACTTTGTTGATTAACTAAATACATACTATATTTAGACTATATTTAGATACTTCTTAAAAACGGTTTCTTTTGTCCAACATATTTCAGATGCTTACGCCTCGTACGATTTGAACATATATCTGATTCCAAAGAACCATAGTCCGGTCCTGTTCAAGTTCTGCGTTCACATTCCCCTGTGGCGATATCCTGACATCAGCTAATATATTTCATTAGGCCCTATCGTCGCCTTCGCACTGTATATATGACTCTAACGTTTTGTTGTGTTTCTGTTTCATGCTCACACCGAGACCACATTTATAGCAATATTCTCTGCATTTAGGAAATTGCCCTTTCATTTAGGGCTGTTAGGGACCGTCGCAAACAGTCGCTTCATATAAGGGTAGGTGATAATGTTATTTAAGTTCTGCCATTCATCACAGGATGCGGTTAATAAGAGGATAACAAATGGCGTATTGCGTCTATTGACCAAAGGAAATAAAAACTGGAAACATAATAACACAATTATCAGTAAGAACCCGGCTTTTCAAAATCGCGAATCTAATGATGGAACTGAATAAATTAACTTATGTCAAGTCCACTTGTAGTATGCACCTTTATTCTGACTACAGATTGAGGTTTTGGAGACAAGCAAACAGTATCCCAGTTCGTACTTGTAAGAATTTCATTGCTTACTGAGGTATTTGGCAAAAACTGAAATTTAGCCAAATCATTTTTATTTTTTCAAAAAAGTTTTAAAGCGCTAGATCAGAGTTCCCCAAACTTTTTTGTGTCGTAGACCCCTTGCCATGTTTTTCGGTGTTGGGTAGACCCCCTACTTACCTGATACTGATTTTCTGTAAATTTCTAACTGTAGTGAAGTTTAGTGTTAAAAACTTAAAGTAAAAACACATGTTAATTTATACATTTATTAATTGAATTTAAATTAAAACTACTCAAAATAAAATTTTGTATCTGTTATGTAAAATATACGTAACATTAAATAAACAGGTGTCTGACCAATAAGTGCCCGCATTGAAAAAAAATAAGAGGGTAAAATAAAAAAAAAGTGAAAAATAATAAAAAACAAGTTTTTTACTTAAAATGGTACAATAAGCGAGTTCGTTTATTAATTATAACATAAACGTATGTTCTATAATAATTTCACTGTTAGTTTGATTAAATTCCGCTTCTTATACGATTAAGTTATCTAAAAGTAGGCAAAAAATTAACGAATTTTAGTGTGTACCTATCCTTGAATTTTCAGAATAGTTAAAAAAAAACAATATTTTCTATAAAGGAGGGTTCTTTAAAAATCAATGCGGGCACTTATTCCCAATACGGGCATTTATTGGTCAGACACCAATAAACATAAAATAAACTATAAATAAAATAACATAAGCAATAAGTCAATATTTTTAGTGAGAAGGATGAACCTGATGCTTTAATAATAAATTATCAACATTTGGCGTCAATTTTGTAAGGGATAATCTTAAATCTCCTCGGCTAATGATGTCCAGTCTGTTTCTTTTTTTCGTTAGGAGATTGGTAACAGCGCTAAACCCCCTTTCCACTAGGTATGACGATGGAAAGGAAATTAAAAATTTCCTCGCTATATTCCATAATACGGGATAAGTAACGGGTATGTTGTTTTGCAGCCAGAATTGCTGATATCCGTTTTTAAACTGAACCTTAAGTTCTTCGTTTGTACTTAGTTCAGTCAGTTCCTCTTGTATTATGACATTCGTTTCTTCTATGTCACCATATGGATTAATAATTATCCACGGTGGTATTACCATAGTCAAAATATCCTCAAACCTAGATTCAAAATCTGAACAGAGGGCATTTAAATGTTGAACGTAAGTTGAAACGAAGTCTTCCTGGCAGCTTGTCTGTGACAAATTGGGGAACTGAGAAAATTCGCCCGTCCAATATTTTGCTTCATTAGTTTTACTCTGGTAAGAAACGCTGATAAGATGGACTTTGTTTTAATCAAATTTAAACTGTCGCCTTGTAATTGCAAATTAACCATATTAAATTTTGTAAACAAATCTGTTAAATAGGCGATGTCTGTTTTCCTCTTCATTAAATTTTCTTTTAAAATTTTATCTTTAGTATCCAGAAATTCTAAAATAGTCTCAAAAAGTGCAAAAAATCTTGTCAAACATAAGCCTTTCGACAGCCAGCGTACTTCAGCGTGAAGGAGTAATTGATGAAAGTGTTCATTATTTTCTTCACACAACTGCGCAAATAACCGCGTATTCAACGCGTTGCTTCGGATTTGGTATACTGCATCAATGACTAAATGAAGTGATTCATGCAATCTAACACTCAAATTTTTTGCAACTAAATGTTGTCGATGGATGACTCAATGTATTGCTAACACCCCTGACACATTTTGTTTTAAATAGCTTATAAATCCACGATAACGTCCAACCATGGCAGGTGCTCCATCAGTAGCTACTGATATTATATTTGATAAAGGAATTGCTTTTTGAATGAAGTAATCCTTCAAAACATGAAATATTGATGCACCTTTAGTGTCGGTTATCAAAGTTCTTGCGAAGATCAGTTCTTCGTAGATTTCTTGATTCATAATAAAACGAACATATGCCAATAATAATGCTGCATTATCAGGCAAAGTTGACTCGTCCAGTTGTATAGAGAAATGGGTCGTCTGCAAATAATTACATAAGAAGCTTTCAATATCAGAACTCATTCCATCAATACGTCTTTCAACAGTATTGTTGCTTAAGGGAATTCTTTTAATGATATCAGATGCAGGTTTGTGTAAAACAGTTTTTAAATCCTCTTCAACGGCTAGCAAAATTAACTTCTCTCCGATAGTATGCGGTTTTCCAGATTTTGCTATAAGTAACGAGATATTGTAAGACGCCCGCAAACCATCATCATTTCTTTGTGACGTCGAAGCGAACATTCTGTCCAGTGTAGGTCTCTTCTGAAATTTATCTTTGAGTGTTTGAAAGTATTTCAAATCTTTCTCTGTTTTATCAGGGTGGCATCTTCTCAGATGACCTTGCAGTTTAGATGGTTTCATAGTGTCATTGCCGAAAACTTTGTTGCATAAAAGGCACATAGGCGATTGTTTGTCCGGCAATGATGGAATGAAGCCAAATTTCAAATAACAACGCTGTACTGGCTACATTTCTTTCTAGATTCGGATATGACATCAGTCTTCTGTGGGCAAAATTAAATTATGTAAATAAGACAGAAAATCCAGAAGCTGTATATTAAAAATATTTTCTTGATTTTTCCGAAAAGATTCCATAATTCGAACATCTTCTTGCAACAATTAGCTCGAATTACGGAGATTGCACTGTAATTATATTACCGATTGCTAAAACTTTCAAAAAGAAACTATTGAGGAGTACTCGTGTAATTTTGCATGATTGAATATTTAACTACTAACAACTAAAGTCATGATTGGCGTATTTTATCTATCTTTGCTAACTACGAGTACAAAACTAAAATTTAATAAAGAATAATGTACTGACATACGTACGTATAAACGTATCCTAAACGATCATACGACTGACTGAGTTTGTCGTATTTTATCGCAGAGGTGAATCCCCTACACTCTACATCATAAATCGGGGACTCCCCGATGCCCGACATAAATCATCGAGGCTTCAGCATTTTACCATCGCGCTATTTCCGTGCGCCGAGAGTTGTTTACGTTTGATCCTATAGAACGAAGATTGTGTTCTATTAGCGCAAGTTTTCATTATCCCGTGTTTACGTTATCGAGCATCTGCTAACATAAGCTGTATATCCAACAGGTATGAAGTCTACTCGCCGTATCAGTTTGTTCAATAAAATTCTGTTATTGTGATAGTAACCATACGCGCTTTTTTTGAAATTGAACTGTCGACGTCGATAAGAGACAACGGCAAGCATTTCTTTTAAAATACACTGACAACTTGAAGTAGTGATCACATCCATCATTTTGTAGTAGACAGCTTGTCCATATTTGTATTTATCCCAGGAAAGACTAAAGTTCCATGCCTATCCAAAGGTGTCTCATGCAGAGCTCCAAGTTAAAAAAACCTACCAAGCCAGTGTATATTCCAATAAAAACCTCTGTAACCGAAGCTCGTCTATCTCCTCGGAGCCGAAGTGACAGCAAAGCGATCCGTTCTACGTCCAGTTAGGCGGTTACAACAATTCTAAGACATCCCGTGAAATCCCAAAAGGTTAGTCTTAAGGCTAACGTTTTCTTTTCGGACCGTATACAGAGATAGCAACGGTTGCTTTTTCTCTATAGTAGTTAAATATTTCACTCGCTCAGTGACAGGGAATCTTTACATAGATTCTCTTGCAATTTGAGAGGGTCTTTACATCTTTCGGGAAATTTTGTGGGAAAAAGCTAGTCTCTTTCTTTAGCGATAAGTAGTATTTATCAAGACATGGCCCTTCCACACCGGTGGGTCGTTGTTGATCTAGCTCTCTACCACCGCTACACCAATGGTCTCTTCTCGCTGATTCCCTAACGCCTTGTCCCTGCCATGCAGACTAGCCTGACTTCCGCCTCCCATCCTGATTGATCTACACTTAAAACATTATGCCAGGTAATAGTACACAATGTATTTGAAATCGAAGCAAGGTAGCTGAATGCCAGAATGAGCAACTCGCTTTTATTTGATGTGACAAAAAACTTATACATAAAGCTAAATCTGGCATTACGAACAAACGCGAGTGCCTCATCGAAAAGCTCGTTCGGAATCAAAAAGCGTTCAGTTTGGAAACTAATTTTTCGGAACGAGATCTGTGCAAACAGAACAATAGAGCAACTGAATAAAAATTCAGAGTCTGCGTCCAGCTACTCATTAAATGGATTTGTGAAATACCATTGGAAGCTTTATACAAAGGGACTACATACTAATAAACTACCAGCTACATCATTATCCTCCGGTGCATTCATGATCGTGTGTATGCATATACGTCAAAATTTTATTTGCAGTGGCGTGCAAAATAAACGCATCCAAACCGAGAAGCTAACCGTGGATACTATGCTTCTCTGAGGGCCAATTTCACCAACAACAGTCCGTTATTCTCCACCTATAGGGTAACAGCCCGTCAAATACAGCGAATGAGCTTCAAGTTCCAATCAACAAATTTTAGCAACCAATAGCTATGAAATGTTGAAAACAAAATACTGTCAAAGTAGTAGTAATACGACATCATCAGCTTATTGAATATTAATATTAAGAAATTACATATGATTCAGTCAAAATTTAAACAAACTTTTGATTTTTGAATAAAATTCATGATATAATTACTATTGTTGATTTTTTATTCATGATTAATTTATTTTCTTCAATTGATATGCGATTTTACTGATTCAAGATCATGGGTGTTTTTTCGTATAAACCTCTTGCAGATAGCCATTAAGCACCTACTTGATGACTGGCTCTACCAAAAAGTTCATAGATATTGCTCGTTTCCAAACATTCATTCATTTACTTGCCGTTCATCAGAACCATTATGGCACCTTAGATTGATATTCCCACAAAACCATTCTGGTTCTTTTAATATCCATACATCTATAAAGTTGAATATGTTGCGTTGTTCAGGAATTTAACAAACATCCACACTATATTCACAGCGATTAAGAAATACCCAAATATATGTCGTAGAGCTACCAGCAAACCTAAAACCTGCAGAAAAACTAGAAATTTGCAATATTTTTCTTTTTTCACCGAGTACATATTCTGGGTTATATTTATATTAGACGTTATTTTAATCACAAAACATATACACTGATTTGAATAACAGCTGATTATCTCCTGATATTTTAAAACTAACCATATCGACAAGTAACACATAATTCTGTGGGATCCTTCAACACTTCGTCCCAGTGGAACAAACTCTGCCAACTGTCGAAATAAACTTTATTAATTCCAAGTCTTATTTTTGTTTTACTGTGCCTGCTTAGATATTCAAATACGGCCAGGAGTTATTAGCGCCTGGCTATTTTAGGCCTTCAATAACTCCTTGTTTTAGATCTCTCCTAATTTTGTTTTTTCCACGCATTCATGGTAGAAAGAAAAATATTTTATCGAATATCGATACCGTATACCGTGCAGCAGGCACGCCCACCACTACTTTGAAAGATTGCAGAATGCTATCAAGATGACAATCGTTTTGTGGCAGTTGTTTTTGTCTGAAATAGGTAAGTAGGCTTTGTGTATTCTTTTTTATTTATATAGCGTTTCCAGAATTTCATATTTCGAAACGATGTCAAGGGCCGGCAGGGGAAAATCTTTCTCTGAGAACTGAAAATCATTAAACGCGCTGTTTTCAGTCTATTTTATTCTATCTCTTGGGGAAGTACAGAATGAAGAAAAGACTACAGTGCTCAGTGGCCACTCAGTGGCTCAGTGCTCGTCTGTAATGATAATATTCAATACTACTAAACACCTAAATAGCTTTATGGCCTTTCAATTTCGAAGCTACCACTCCTCGCTTAGAGATGGTAGCACATTTAAGGATAGACTCGAGGTATACGGTTACGGATGTTTATGATTCCTCTCGATATCGATATATAGTCATGAAACCATCGATGTGTAAAGATGGATGTTCTACGTCCCATGTATCGATATTTTCGATACATCAATGTATCGTCTATCGTCGCCATCCCTATATTGTATCCCCACCAGTCACCAGTCAAAAACCTTAACCACCAATATTTTATCACTATTTATAATTCTTTTTAGCTCTTATTTTTCAGTAATTACTAACAATTTTAGGTCTATGTCTACAGTAATTGCCTTATGCACCTAGGAGATGTAGGGATTAACATGTTTTACACATATCGGTGTTTTAGGATGGGGACGACCATACTGTTTTGATTGCTTTGAAGAAGTTCATTAACACATGAATTTATAACAAATTACTATTATGAGGTAAAGAGAGATGAGGAATTGGTTGGAATACATTTTATATTCTATTTTCTTGAAAATCCGCACAATTCAACAGGTATGTGTAGCTATAATGATCACATATACACACAGTATATTGAACTTAACAAATTTCGAGATTGCCATGAATTAACAAACGACCAAACCTGCTGCCAAATTTAACAGCTAGAAAATCGACCTATTATTTCTCCCATTCCCATTCGCTGAGGGGATAACGGATGGTCAAATGTACACCTATAACATAAATCAAAATACATGAAAGTTGTCCTGTTTTCTCTGTACAAAAGCATCATGCTGGAATCAAAAAGTGGTCTTGTTTATAATACAGTCGGATTTTTACGATTTTATTAAAGATTTTAATAGAAATCACTGATATTCTCAGACCGTTGACAGCTTCCGTCAAATTGCATTTCGATAAGGTATTTTCCTATTGGTCCATAATATTAATGTTGGTCAAATCGGCCTCAAAACTTCTGAAATCCTCCTTCAAGGTAGGAAATTTCTGTTCAAAGTTAATACTATTACCTTGGAGCTGGTGCCCCTCAGGGTTCGGTTCTCGCACCAATCCTGAAGTCACTTTTGACGTTCGTTGCCCTAGCAACTGTGAAGTCTATCTATATGCTGATGACACTGCACTGGTGGCTCAGTCGCGTTTCGGGAATATGGTTCACGACAGGTTGCAAAGCACGGTAGATTCTATTTTTTGTTCTTGAATTATACTAAGTGACATATAAATCCGAACACCCAGTTTAAATGGTTTTATTTTAATAAAAGTTGGTGAATGTATTTATCTTACTGTAAATAACAAGTGAAAAAATGTTCAGCCTTATCAGTTGAACATTCCGGTTTTTGTACTACTTTTTTTTAATTCACTAACGCTCTAAAAATGAATATTTCAGCCGCAGTAAAGGTTCAACGTTGGCGGATTTTGGTTCTTGACATCCTTTACGATCGGTTACGATGCCTAGAGTACGGAGACCTGTACGATTTCGTCAACTTAGTGAGTTTGATAGGGGCCGTATAGTGGGACTTCGGGAAGCTGGACTTTCTTTTCGGGCAATTGCAGTTAGAGTGCAAAGAAGTGTAGACACTGTGGTTAGGTGCTGTCAGGCATGGCTTCGAGAAGGCCTTACGCAAAGAGCAAGGGGCACTGGACGCCGCCGTAGAACAACAGACCGTGAAGATCGCCGCCTAAGATTATTGGACTTAAGGGACCGTTTCTCCACTACCAGGTCCATTGCAAATGAATGGTTTGCAGAACACGGAAGACCTATTGGCATGCGAATGAGAAGTTTTGGCTTGTTTTCATACCGGCCACACTGGGTCCTCCCTTTAACTCGAGAACACCGACGTAATCGCCCTGAGTGGTGCAGACAATGGTCACTCTGGGATCAGGAATGGAACAGTTGTATTTAGTGACGAGTATCGATTTTTTTTAGGCATGCACGATGGTCGTGCCAGGGCTAGAAGGGGACGTGGTGAAAGGAGGAATCCACAGTTTTTTGTTGAAAGACATGTTCATCACACTGTTGGAGTTATGGTTTGGGGTGCTACAGCTTATGGTTCCAGGTCACCTTTAATCTTCATCAGAGGTAACATGAACGCGCAGCGTTATATCCACGAAGTTCTAGAACCCCATCTTTTACCCTATCTTGACACCCTGGCAGATCCAACTTTCCAACAAGATAATGCCCGACCACATGTTGCAAGAGTCACAATAGACTTCTTTCAACATAACGATGTCACATTGTTACATTGGCCACCAAGATCTCCCGACTTATTCCCAATTGAGCACGTGTGGGATATGATGGGTAGGAGATTGCTCGATTTGCAACGTCCTCCTCAGACTCTAGAAGCACTTCGAGAGGAGTTGGTGGTTGTCTGGAATGAGATACCACAGGAGGACATGACCACCTGATCAGAAGCATGCCTAGGCGCGTTGGAGAATGCGTAGCACATCAGGGTGCATCCACACATTATTAAAGGTCAAAGGGCTTTAAAGCAGTGCAATCATTTTGAAATTTTTATCATTTACTTATTATGCTTCATTAAGTACTTAAACAAAATATTATTAAAATAAAACCATTTAAGCTGGGTGTTCCGATTTATATGTTACTTAGTATATAATTAACATACGTAGTTGTTTACTCTTTCTTGTTCCTCAGTATAGTAAAAGGAACTTCTCCTAATTATTTAAATACCCCAATGCGGAGAAATAATGAAATTCATACATGCTACACCAGAACCAACTGCAATTTTCATTTAATTCAAACCAATGAAGTGTGCACAATGAAAACGAGCATGGACAAAGGTCTGACGAAATTTTGTATTTATTCCCAACAGGTAACACCGAATTACAGGAAAAATACAAGAAAAAGTTACATAATTAGCAACAGCTGTAGCGCCAAAGACAAAAAAAACTTGAAAAAATAAAAAACAAACTCTCACTGACAAAGGTACCAGTCTCTGTAGCACTTCGTAACAAAGTTCTCACTATCAAAAAATAAGTCACGGGAACTACAAACAGAATTGATACATGTACAAATCGTATTCACCGGAGATCTAGACATTATATTAGTATTACCAATAACCGGATAGAAAGTGATTTGAACACGATTCCCCAACCTAGGCACACAAAAATTAAGCTTACTTAATATGAATGAACAATCAACTTGATTGTGTATGATTTTGTACGAAAGATGTAGCGTCTAAGATGCAATGAGTTTATATCAAAAATGTTTAATATAATAGAATGGTCGAAATCTCTTTCATAACATTTGTAATACAAATACTTTAAAGCCGTACTCTGCACATATTCAATACTAACCCTTGAGTCGTTGTAGATTGGAGAATAAATTAATAAAGCGTATTCCAGCTTACTTCTAATAAATGTAAAATATAAAATCTGTACAGTTGATATTTTTGAAAATCCTGACCAATTCCGTACAAAAAAGCCTAGCGTCTTAAACGCCATTTGAGTGATGTGAGCCTTGAATGTCATCTTGGCATCGAATACCACACCCAAAGCTTTGAACGTTTCTGTTCGTTCGAGTAAGTGATCATCGATACTATAATCATAATGTAATACATTTTGCTTCCTATTAAAAGACAGAACTTTACACTGTGATACATTAATCGTGAGAAAGTTTCTGGAACACCAAGAATGCACCAAGTTCAAGCTGTTTTGGAGAGAGATACAGTCGTGATAGCTCTGAATAGCAGTATTAATTTTTAAGTCATCAGCATAAAGTAAATTCATACCAGGAATTCCAGCGACAGGTGATTGATAAACAACACAAAAAACAAAGGACCGAAATTGGATCCTTGGGGCACTCCAGATGTTGCTGTATAAGAATTATATTTAAAACCAACAAACTCAACGTACAGACTTCTATCAAATAAATAAGATCTGATAAGCTTCAATAAAGACTTAGACCAATCATTTCAAGCTTAGCAAGAAGCAAGTAATTATCTATCTGATCAAAGGCATTTTGAATGTCGGTATAAATGACACCCAACTGGCCCTGGTTATCTAATACCTCAGAGATAGTTTGAGTCAGGTAGGTCAGATTTGTGACTGTTGATCTGCCAGCAACAAAACCATGCTAGGTTAGGAGAAACAGTACATTTGACAAAGTTGAGAATGGTATTATAAATAATAACCTCACAAATCTACACAAAGTATCGCAATCTGCCGATAGTTACAAACATTACGTCTATCGCCACTTTTAAAGACAGGATACCTTGGTCATTTTTCAGATATGACGGTAAGAGCATGTTAACAATATCATATTGTATAATCCTTTATTGAAAAACCAGGCACACCATCATAGCCTGAAGTCATTTTATTCTTTAACTTTCTAGAAGCATGAATTATATCCGCTTCACTTACAGTGTTCAGAGATATATTCATACTAGTTAAATTTGAAGGCATGAACTCAATATTAGAAGAATCAGAATTTAAAAACACAGTTGAAATTTTTTTTGCAAAAGCATCGATTATGTCCTGTGGCGAGGTGAAAGCACTTTTCATGCAGACAATGTCTAAATTTAATATGATTAGGTCGAGTTGAATTTGTTTCTCTTTTATCGCTTGCTGTTTGGGACTTTCTAAAATAAATGTTGTTACTTACTGTTAATTTCATCGTTGTTGGTACACTGTCATTTGAAGTCTTTTATTGATTCGTTCTTGTTTATGTAGGGCTACGTAACGCCAATGCCCCAAATACATTTCATCGGAGCACTTCTCTACCGTCTGCATGGTTTTGCTATCCACAGGTCCGATAATTGGTAAAGAGAGGGGGTAATTTGATCTGTTTGCGATACATGCCGGTTATTTTTTCACTCGACCAGTTCAAAATTTTATCACCGATGCTATTAGCAAAGCGTACATCAATGAAACCCTCGCACACGGTCATAGGGGAAATTGTTTTTGATTCATTGCATTAGTGATGATGCATACTGGAAATTATTTATTAAAAAGCAATTAATTATAACACATAAAAAACGGTTAATAGTTGAAAAATTAATATTGTAATTACCGGTTTTATTTTAATGGTATATTAGAAATATTTATGCAGTTATGGTAGAGGAAGGCCATATCCTGAAGATTTATTGCTATAACGTAGAAATGCATTTTGCTTCTCAGGACTCAAGTTGTGAAATTAAATAAAATGTGGACTGTACGCTTTGCATAAAGCTCTTGGATTAATTGGGGCTAAATACAGACATTATTAGGTTGGATTCCCATTTACTTCTCTATAACCCCGACCAACCACAGCGCTGTTTCATGTTCATTAGCAACTTATCAATGCGGTACAGGTCTTAGTCTTGGAGGCACATGAACAGAAAGCAGAAAAGTGTGTACGGTGGTTTGAAAAACTCAAAATACTGTGCGCAGGTAAGCGAAAAATCTGATGAAGTCCAATTGTCAATCGTTTGCCAGGTTGACAATGGAGATCAATGTTGCTTGTACCTCATACCGAAGCGCCGCTAGAGTCTGTGGAGGATGGAGATAACGGAGTAATATTCTTTCCATGATACTCCAGACGTGTTCAATGGGTGAAAGATCGGGAGATCTAGTATATTGTGACTCTATTTGATGCTTTGCATCCCGGGGCTTAGCACTATTTCCCGAAACATTCAGTTTTTATTGGAAATGTCAAAAGAAAAGTGTACAGATTTTCGAATTCACTTTTTCCTTGTAAGCACCTAAGTAGTTGCCTCTCCTCAATTAGCATTTTTTTAAGTTACTCTATTCCAATATTGTATGTGTCTGGAACCCGGCGCTCAAAGTTGTACGTCACAATACATGAGGTGTTTTCCCTCATCTAAATGATCTGAATTTGACTGAACCGCGGTGCCATGGTATTTAGAAATCTTTCTAAGCGTATACAAAAATCTGAGAGTGAATAGTGAGCATTGTTTGTGGCATGCTATTGAATAACAATAAAAATGAAATTTGAGAAACGAATCCATGGTTAAAGGCGATATAGTCACAGTCACAGTGCTTCCTATCTCACTTGACCCATTTTTTCCGTACCTTTGCATTGTGAAAGGATAATATGACTTCTATTTGGTGCTTTTTACCCCAGAGCATAGTAACATTTTCCCACTATTTATTGAAGAACCCAAAAGAAAAACTGAAGATTTTTTAATTCACCTATCGCTTAGCATTTTACTAGTTAACTAACCGCAGTGCTATTTAGGATTCTGCCTACGCGTATAAAAAAATCTGAAAGTAAATAGTGAGCTCTGTTTGTGGCATGCTTTTATTATCACCCGATTTCCCTAGTGAGCATAATTTCCGAAATACTAGAGGGGAGACATCGCATAATAGAATATCTTAATTATTAGAGACTAATAACGTTTTAACAAGTTGTCAGCATGTATTTGGGCCGGGATTTTCAACCGAAACGGGGACAAAAGTAAATTTGTAACCGAAATGTTTTTTGACTGTAGAGGTACTACGACCGATTGGACCTACTCATTTGTAAATCAGCGTCAGTTCATTTTCAGGGTAAACCAGACTCGACCAGATACATTTGATTTGGACCTTGGTACACCACAAAGGAGCGTTCTTGCCCCCCTTGTCTTTCTACTAGATGTAAATGATTCACCAAAGCATATAAGTAATGCAACAATTGTTTTATACGCAGATGTTATAACAGCTCTCGTGATTCAGAGGATAAAGCTAAGTTCAAGACAAAACTTATAAAACAAATTTATGGAAAACTATAATTTCAAGAGTGTTAACAACATAATAATTCGGGAAGAATGTGTGCCGTTTATCCAGAAACTATCTTACATGGGATCAAGAAATTGAGGCTACCGCTAAAAAATGAAATAAAGCTTTCGTGTATTGGATACATTAAAAACAACATCGACTGCAAGTGACTAGAGACGATGTACTTTGCCTTATGTATTCTTCTATAGCATATGACACTGTGGTGGTAGTATTAATATATATCAAAAAAAATACTGCTGCTCATATTCAATCTTAACTAAACTGACTCCTGTTGAGATATGTTAAACAACAATATCATGTTCATTGTAACAGCAATATACATTAAAAAAATATTATCCCATATACATCACAATAGAGAAAAATACCTCATCATTGACTTTACCCATGCTTATGAAACGAAAAATAGAAATGAAATATGCTTAGAGCAGTTAAATCACACCCATTTTAGTCGCCTCATAATGCTGGATGTCACCTCTTCAGCCATCTGCCAGTATATATTCGCCACAAAAAAAACTACAGAACGTAATTTAACTCACTTGTTTGTTAATATATATATATATATATATATATATAACAAAAAGTAGGAAAATAATGGGCAAAATCCGCAAAAAGGATGAAAGTGGATTTGTGCAGAAACTAGGATAGGTAACCCGAGCGATACGTATTTCTGCTGGTTGGCTTCATCAGGCCAGAAATGAATGTATATATGCAACTACAAAAGTAGATACACATGTCCACACATCCGGATACGGATGTAATCTGAGGAAACGAAGATGCTGAGGGAAAAAATTCACAACAAGAGCCAATCTACACATTGTAGTATAAAATGGCGAGAAGACCTCGAATTTTCAAGGAGACATCGAACCACAATCACGCGGCCGGTTATAGCCACTTGCTTCACTCACTTCAAGCCCAAAGGATCTACAAAGAGAAAATAATCATGCGGAGAGACGTATATAACAAAGAGTGTGTGTCGATTTTTTCCCTCTCCATCTTCGTTTCCTCAGGTTACACGCATATCCGGATGAACGGGCCTGATGAAGCCAACCAGCAGATATACGTATCGCTCGGGTTGCGTATCCTATTTTCTGCTCGAATCCACTTTCATCCTTTTTGCGGACTTTGCCCATTATTTTCCTACTTTCTCCCCATGATTATTTTCTCTCTATATATACAGGGTGACTTCGAAGTTAACAGTTAACAGTGAGTAGATCTGATCAAAAGAAATGTTTTTTTCCTTTACCATTTTTCTGGTAAAATTAAAGTAACAAAGTTATAGCCCTTTGGAAGTTTGAGTACCGCCCTGTCTCAATAATAATATTATGTGCTCGTGTTTGGCGACAACGGATATAATTCGCCTTATCGGTTCAGCGCATCGGAAACAAAAAAACGAAAGAATTTGGAACGATGTTTTTACAATTATTTCATTCAGTTGTATACAGTCAGTGTCAGTCGGTAGTGGATAGTGGTGTCTGTTGCGTGGCTCAAACGAAATAAAAAATGGCACATGTTTATGCGGATTGGTTTCCCAATCGAGTGCAACCAACCCCTCGTGCCTTTGTTAATGTAGTACAACGGGTTCGTGAATCATTTGACTTAAGACCTCACATATGGACGGCATGCCGTGCTCCAAGACCTCACGATCAAATACAGGTCCGCACTGAAATACTTGTCGGGAGGATACTTTATAAAACAAGGTAAATTTTTTTTTTTTAATTTTTTTTTTATTTTTACACAGATATTTTGGTTTATCTTCCTTCTACAATCATTATCTGAAAATTAATTACTCAACTTCAAAGTCACCCTGTATATATTTAACTTCTATGGACCTGACATGACCTATCTGTTGTCTACAGACTACAGGTTAAATAAAAACCTCTAATGTCTATTGAATAGCAATAACACTGAAGCAATCACAATTTCTCTCTAGTGTTACAAGTTCCCAAGCGCAAAGACTTAAAATACGAGGCTACCCTGCTCGAGAAAAAAAAAACAAGTAGATGACACTAAAAACTACTCGTAACGACATAGTTGAATTAGCATAACCGCCTTTCTGGCTGTCGATATGAACTTGCTCCAAATTAAATTAGAGTGAGCAGGAGTAAAACACCCCCCTTAATTTCCAACTCCCCACTAAAATGGCAGGGAGTTTATGGTGAAACTTCCGAAAAAAGGGGGACCGGAAGGAAACTTTTCGCAACAGCCGCATCGTCTGCATAATGTTACTGTACTGCAGGGAGTTTTTGCCTGTACTTTCTACGTCCTCGATCACTTCGAACGCCGGGGAGCTCAGAACGAGTTCGTATACCTCAGGTGATGGGATCAGTATAGCTTTAATACTTATTTACGATCTCCGTCCTCATGAGCCCGGTACAGAAGAGCTAATAAGAAATGAGACTGCAAATCAGTCTATCGCCATGTCCTTAGACAGTGAGGTAGACATAAAGGAATTAGGTTCATCGCAAACATCGTCCAAACTAGCAGGTAGGTATCAGGACATGAACGGTACATCAGAAATGAAAAGCCGGATGAGCCAGCTGGAGATAGTGCAGCCAATCTCCTTATACAGGGTGTTTCAGTTTATTGTTGCATAACTTTAAGATTCGATAGAACTTTTAAAATTAATGCATAAAGTCTATATAAACATGGGTCAAAAGATGCGTGGCTTCCGAAATATAGGGTGTTTAAATTGACTTTCTAAAATAGTTTTTTTTAAATATTCGATGCATTTTTAATTATTTATGGGAAAATAATATTTTTTTTACATTTTCGATTTGGGCATTACAAGTAATTAAGATGATCGTTTCGATTGTGTTTTTAAACACATCAATAATCCCTAACTCCAAATAAACACAAAAAAACACAATATTAATTTGTTTAATTTTCCAATATTATTTTTAACAAATTAAATTAATTATTTACAACTAAAATGCTATTGGATAGTTAGGACAAACATACAAAATCTAAAGTAGTTGCTCGAAATGTAAACCCAATTGTTCAATACACAATTCACATCTACGAGTGATCGAACGTGGTATAGCATTATTCAAATAAGGCCTTATTTCATCACATGCGTTCCTGATTCTGTCTATTAGCATATCTCTTGTGGTTACGGGAGTCTGGTACACTTTTTATTTTAGAAATCCCCACACGAAGAAATCTAATGGATTTAGGTCAGGGGATCGTGGAGGCCAGGCGACTGGTCCTCCACGGCCGATCCATCTTTCTGGATAATTTTCGTCCAGCCAGTTTCTAACTATTCTCGAATAATGAGATGGACAACCATCAAGCTGGAACCAGGCCAATCTTCTTAAATCTAACATAACATCATCCCACATATTTGCATGTTCAGCCTTTAAAAATTCCAAGAAGGTCGCAGCATTTAACCTTGCAGGCAAAAGGTAGGGTCCAAATAGTCGATTACGGTAGACACCAATCCATACGTTCACACTAAATTCATGCTGAAAATTTCTTTCCCGAACTGCATGCGGATTTTCATGCGACCAAATATGTTGATTATGAAAATTTATCACTCCACGTCTAGTGAAGCATCACTCATCGGTCCATAAAACGTTACTTAAAAACTCCCTATTATTATCAGTTCTATCAAGAATCCACTGACAAAATGTGATTATTCGTTCTCCGTCCCCTGGCTGTAGTCCTTGCACAGGTTGAAAATGGTAAGGACATCTATGGTTATTTCTAAGAACACGGTGAGCATGGCTTGCTGAAATTCCCAAGGCACCAGAAACTCTCCTAACACTTGTGGTCGGATCTCTATCAAACTCACGTAGAATCATACGGGTAAATCTGCGCTGACGAACATTTATGTTTTGATCCCTTTGGAGATTTCCAAAACCATTTTCAATTATTTGGCGATGCACTCTTACAAATACTGAGCGAGTTGGATGTCGTCTGTTTGGAAATCTTCGTGCGTATTCTCTGGCTGCTTCTGCTGCGGTTCCATTTACAAAGCCATACACAAAATGAATATCCGCTAACTCTTGATTGGAGAATAAAAATGGCATTTTTATAAAACTTACAAAAAAAAACAGGTAAAAGAAACTAAATTTCGTGCATTCACAATTGCAAAAAAACGTTTCAGGTTTCAACAGACAACAAAACTAACTGTCAACTAATTGACGTTTAACCTTATTCTGCTTTCAATTTCAAAAATATTCGCAGGCACAGCCTACTTCTAGAAATTATCGATATAATGACTTTTCAACGTTATTTTATCATAAATAATTAAAAATGCATTGAACCTTAAAAATCGAAATATCTCAAAAACGGCTAACTATAACGAAAATTCACAAGAGAGCTTTTTTATGTTCAACAGTGCGAAGAATCAGTTTCTTTATTCAAAAAGCAAAAAATTGCACTAAGAAAAATTTTTCGGTCATTTTAATAACTACAGGTACAGTAGAGCGCGCCCTCTAGCGGCTACAGTAAAACTATGCCCATGGTTCGTTTTGTCGTACCAACAAACCCTTGTATATCAATTTTCACTGTTATACATCAAATATTGTTCAAAATATTTAAAAAAAACTATTTTAGAAAGTAAATTTAAACACCTTGTATTTCGGAAGCCGCGCATTTTTCCACCCATGTTTATATAGACTTTATGCATTAATTTTAAAAGTTCTATCGAAAGTTATGCAAAAATAAACTGAAACACCCTGTAGGTCTAGAGCCTTTCTGTGGCATGACGAGAATACGCACTGAACATTCCATGAGGAGTTGGACCAAGAGAAAGCACTCTTGTGGCCGTAGTGGATCTCGTAACAGGCCACTGTCGTCTAAATCGACATATGAGGCTCTTGGACGTGACAGAAGAGGCCACAGGCGAAGGCCTGGTTAGGCTACGGTTTCAGACAATGGGAAGCAAAAAGCTACATGCAAGGCTCTGGTCAAAGCTATGGCGTCTGATTAAAAGATCAAGGCTGGACGCAGCGCTTTAGAAAGTGTACATGGGGGGCAACAATAGGTACATTCGCCTCGCAGTGATGTTGTGGCTAGCTAGCTTTGTAATAAAGTTAGGAGATACATCTTTACGTCGAAAACTAAGGATAAATGGACGTAAAAGTACGGCCCCAGTCAAATAACCTGCAGGCATATGTGCCGGGAACATGTTGCGCAATATGGGTCTGCAAGTGGAATACATACGCCCCAATATATTCCAGACCATCAGGCATACTGAACGTCTGGGATCTCAGAACCAGTTTGTGTACGTTAGATGATAGGGTCACAGTATCTTAAATAAAGTATGGAAATAAACGAACATTGTCATATTTACGTCAAAATGGCACAAGAAGCAGCTTAGAGAAACTTGTGTGTGTATGTGCATTCATAACTATCTAAGAGGAAAAAGAAGGTTATGTTTCGATATGCTTAACAAAGCCCCTTGGTCATCTGCAGGTCAGCTTATTAAGGAGAAAAATGTGAGAGATTGACAAACCTTGGCAAAGTGAACATCTCAATCATCAAAAAATGTCCGTATCCAATGGATTCACCTTTCTTTTGTATACACAATTCCGACCTTACCCAACAAATCACCGCCGGGCTGTGAGAATATCGAAGCCTACGGATCCTCCATTATAAATGTCCGTTTGAAAGTGGCTTTTGGTCATAAAGCCGATGCTTATTCAGGCAAACATTCCAAATCCGCCCAGCAGTTGCCACTATACTGTCGCAGCATATCTGACGCAACACAGCACCGCAACTTCCTAAAAATTATTTTGATTTGAGAGAATTGCTGTCATGTTGGAAAACTACAAATTCAGGGGTAGCAGGCGACCCTTACCCCGAACTAACTTTCAGGATCGACTGTTAGACGCAAGATCCATCCTACCCGAGCACAGTCTCTCGCCTGTTCTAGGCTAGCTATTTATTACCCCACCTGGCGTCCATCGTAAATGTCGATCCTTGAAAGTTATGCGCTGCAAACTTAGGATTTGACATAAGTCAATTTTTGACAGTTCCATCATTAAATTTTTATTTTTATTGTTAGTTTTTACAAGTCCGAGTGTTTGCAGATAATTGCGGTGTTAGACGATTTCAAGACATGGTACTTGTTTAGCAGGCATTGGCAATCCACCGAGTCAAAAGTACGCACTAAAACAACGCAATTTCGGCGACAAGCAGTGCAATTTAAACATACAAACCCACCTCCTTCTAGTCAATTAGGGTTCGTTGTCCGCCACGAAATGAGGCAGGTGAGGGTTGAAATCCCGTTAGCACTCAATTTCATACCTCATGAGCTACTTTTTTTTTCAAAAATATATTCGGTTTACGTTCGCGTTTTTCCGAAAGGTCGTATATGGGCTGCTGTGGTACTGTGGTGTGTGCCCACAAAGCAGCGTGGTGACACAGAATACATTGCAATGGAGATGTAGGAGCTTCTCGTTAAACAATGTCAATACCGTTGACGTTTGTAAGACGGTGACGCCACCAGTTTGCCTGGAGATTTGGAGTGAGTATTGAAGGAATATATGTGTTTGTTTACAACATAAAAACTGCTGAAGGTGATGTTTCCGATACTGAAAGCTTATTTCATAAGCTCAGATTCATGAAACAGGCCCAATAGAGGTAATACCTCTTCCAGCACCTTTGCTGTAACAATACTTGGGACAATAAAAAAATCTAATGAACATGCTCTAATCATTTTTTTGGACAATGGTAAGCATTGTTTCGCATGAAAATATCTTCAATAATCTGCATACCACTACCATGGCATGCTATCCCAAAGGTTTTTGATGCGCTCAATCCGAATCCTTGATGCAAATCTGACAATTGGCTCTAGTTTCCGAGGCGTCCTAACCTAAAGGTGCAAAAATAGCGGCTCAGTCGAATTACTTTTACTTACACGCCTACTGGCAGGGAATCATGTCACTCATTTCCGTCGATCTATCTGTCTGTCTGTCGGTCTGTCCGCTCGGATTTCGATGAAATTTTTGCACAATGTTACTACTATGCCAAGGACGTAAAGGCTTTGTTGTCTTTGAATATTGGTCCAATGGCAAAAACATAAAAATCGTTCACCTTCTCAAAGTACATGCCTTGCTTTTTCAAATGTCGTTGACTTTGATCAAATATCTTTTGTTCCGGTCTAGATAGGAAGATGCTTGCTAGCTTGTGATTTGGGTAATTCCTGGCATGAGAGAACAAGCGGAAGACGCGTGGGTAGATTTCGACTTGCCTATATATGTAATAGCTCCTATTGTACAGGGTGCGGCAGAGAGAATGGACGGTTTTAAAAAAATCATAAAATAGTTAATTTTTACTCGAAAACAAATTTATTGATGGAATCAGGTGCACAAGGAAATAGCATTTGAGACAGTCAAGTGTGGAAATCGTGACGCAGTGCTGGAGGCGTCCTTGGTTCAGTCCTATAGCTATTACACATTTATAAAAGAGCATCTGCCTTAGAAATCCCCGAGAAAAAAAATGTGAGTGATAGTACAAAAAATTAAATGTAATAGGTTCAGCCCTATAGCTATTACACCTTTAAAAATAAGTATCTACCTTAGAAAGGCCTTGGAAAAAAATGTGAGTGATAGTCCAAGAAATAAATCTTCATTAGTTTGATTGCTTGTACCTCGTTTACATTACTGCGAATTGGAGAGTTTTTCAAAAATAAATTATTATTATTATTATTATTATTATTATTATTATCATTATGATAATTGAGATGAGCAGAGTACACAGTACTATAAGCTCATGCAGTAAATATAGTGTACGGACACAGTTCATAGCTATAAAGTTTGTACACTCAGCTATCATACTGCACTTTGAAGCTATTAACTGAAGTAGCACCAAAGACACTTTCAGGTAAACTATTCCAGGTGTTGAATATGCGCTTGGGAAGAAACCACTGTCGGACTGTTGTTTTAAATGGCTCCTTATGCAGTTTGAAGCTGTGTCCGCGTAGATTGCTGCGCGACAGACGGTATAGATGCATGAGGTTGGTGCCCATCAAACCATGAAGTATCCTGAACGTAACTATAAGATCGCCACGAAGTTTTCGCTCAGAGAATGAGGACAGGTTGAATAATTCGAGGCGACCTTCATAGCTTGGTATTCGTGCTCGAAAAGGGATACGAGTAGCCCGACGCTGTACTGATTCGACGAGATTTCTATCGCGCAGAAGCACAGTGTCCCATACCGGGCCAGCGATTTCAAGAATTGGCCTCACGAATGCCTTGTAAATGTAGGCGAAAGTGTTGACATCGGATCCTTTGAAAGACCTCTCCAGCATGTATAGAAGTTTCTTGGCTTTTGATGTAACGTGGTGAATATGTTCTGACCAGGAAAGACGATCGTTGACTACAACGCCCAGATCAGTTGTGGCTGGAAACTGCATCGCGGACTTGTCTTCCCGAGGTGAAGGACACAACACTTAGTTAGATTTAAGGGTAAAAGCCAACTGACTGACCATTGACAAACAATATCAAGATCTCGTTGAAGCATAGCAGAATTTACGACAGTATTGTAAATCTTGGTGTCGTCGGCATAAGCTGAACATGTGGAGGAAATCAATGCGGGCAGGTCACTTGTATACAGAAGGAACAGCACTGGCCCCAAGACAGAGCCTTGAGGAACTCCACTTGCTACATGATGAAGGTGAGACTGGCTATCACTGACGCGTACAGAGAAAGTCCTCCCGGTGAGAAAAGCCTTAATCCACAGTAACAACTCGCCTCTTATTCCCATACATTCCAACTTAAACAGAAGCCTTGTGGTACGCGATCGAAATCCCTAGAAAAATCTAAGTAGATTATATCAACAGGAGTCTTTGTGTCCAGATACTGAGTCCAATCGTTAAGAGAGTGGAGAAGGTTGGTCATTATTGATCGACCAGTTAGAAATCCATGCTGATTCTTAGGGATAAGGTCATTTTCGAAAGCAAATGACAGGAGCTCATCTAATATGATTCTTTCAGCTATTTTGGCGGCGATAGGAACGAGACTTATTGGTCGATAATTTTTAGCGGAGGATTTGTCGCCCTTTTTGAATACAGGGGTAACAGAAGCACTAAGCCAGCATGTGGGTAGGGTATGAGATCTAACAGACGATGTGAATATCAAGCGTAATGGTAGGGCCAGTGCTGAAGCGCAGTTTTTAAGTACAGCAGCCGTTATCCCATCTTTACCAGGGGAAGAAGAGGTCTTCAGATTTCGCAGGTGCATTAATACATCTTCAGGCAGGAACTCATCTTCGCAAAGGCTGTTGGGACACCTATGGCAGATAGTGGTCGGTAGAAGGTCTCCATTAGGCTCATCGACGAAGTCATCACTAAAGGACTCTGCCAGTAAGTTGGCAGATTCGGTGGCATCCATGTGGAGATGACCGTCAGCGTCGCGGATCTGAGGTGATGAAACTTTGGAATTCAGGTTTGTTCTTAGATACCGAAACAGCTTCTTCTTATTTTTTGAGGTAACGAGTTTTCGTTCATAAGCATGTTTGGCATTATGCAACGTTCTAGATAGGAGGTTAGAAAAGGATCGATGAGACACGTAATCTTGTGAATGGCCACTCCTCCTAAACCGTTATTTATATTTGATTTTAAACTGGTTTGGATGCAGAATTTTCAAGTCATTAAGGATCTTGGTTATAAAGCCTATAAATGTTGTATGCGAAAAGTCTACAAAAATAAGAGGCTTGACGAGGAGGAGGCGACATGTAGCCCCGAACTTATGTTAGTTGTCCTATTGAATGAATATGGCGGTTGCTTATCGTCGACAGTTGTGCCGATGTGTTCTATTAGATATGCTGTGCCACTGTGTCGTTGTAGATTAGAAGGATTACATGGGGCAGGTGACTTCCTGATACACAAAAGAACCGTAGACTGAAAAATCGTCAATGGATGGGCCAATGCCTGTATTATTGTTGTTTTTATGTGTTTTCTCGTATATCATGAAATAACGCCTGTGTCTCCTGCTGAGGATTTCCTTACCTGAATGGGCATTGTGCTTACAACATCGTACACATTATACGCTCAAATGGATGTGAATGCCGATGAAGATCACACTACGCTATTATAAGAAAAATGGCGTCGAGAAAAATAACTAAATCGCGTTTGTCCAACAGGATAATACAATAAAAATTTGCATACTGAAATTTTGTGTACAGTTTTGGAGATTTTTAGGATATGAGAAAATTTGCTATCCCCTGCTCTTTAAAAAGTTTTGGAGGCAGGTACACACTTCACAAAAATTCATTTTTGGTCGTTCATCAAGAAAAATTACATCCATAAACCGGACTGGCATGGACGTATATCCAAAGGTACGTCTGTTGAAAATATTTCTCTACCATTTTAGGTCTTAAAGACAAATCTTTAGATAAATCTATGACTCGTTAAATATACCTAACTGGTGCAGAGTTACTGGGATTGGAAGCGTATAAATATACTAAGTGACATATAAATCCGAACACCCAGTTTAAATGGTTTTATTTTAATAAAAGTTGGTGAATGTATTTATCTTACTGTAAATAACAAGTGAACAAATTTTCAGCCTTATCAGTTGGACATTCCGGTTTTTATACTGCTTTTTTTTTAATTCACTAACGCTAAAATGAATATTTCAGTCGCAGTAAAGAATCAACGTTGGCGGATTTTGGTTCTTGACATCCTTTACGATCGGTTACGATGCCTAGAGTATGGAGACCTGTACGATTTCGTCAACTTAGTGAGTTTGATAGGGGCCGTATAGAGGGACTTCGGGAAGCTGGACTTTCTTTTCGGGCAATTGCAGTTAGAGTGCAAAGAAGTGTAGACACTGTGGTTAGGTGTTGTCAGGCATGGCTTCCAGAAGGCCGTACGCAAAGAGCAAGGGGCACTGGACGCCGCCGTAGAACAACAGACCGTGAAGATCGCCGCCCAAGATTATTGGCCTTAAGGGACGGTTTCTCCACCACCAGGTCCATTGCAAATGAATGGTTTGCAGAACACGGAAGACCTATTGGCATGCGAAGTGTTTACCGAAGAATGAGAAGTTTTGGCTTGTTTTCATACCGGCCACACTGGGTCAACCCTTTAACTCGAGAACACCGACGTAATCGCCTTGAGTGGTGCAGACAACGGTCACTCTGGGATCAGGAATGGAGCAGTATTGTCTTTAATGACGAGTCTCGATTTTGTTTAGGCATGCACGATGGTCGTGCCAGGGTTAGAGGGCGTCGTGGTGAAAGGAGGAATCCACAGTTTTTTGTTGAAAGACATGTTCATCACACTGTTGGAGTTATGGTTTGGGGTGCTATAGCTTATGGTTCCAGGTCACCTTTAATCTTCATCAGAGGTATGTACGCGCAGCGTTATATCCACGAAGTTCTAGAACCCAATTTTTTACCCTATCTTGACACCCTGGCAGATCCAACTTTCCAACAAGATAATGCCCGACCACGTGTTGTTCAACATAATGATGTCACATTGTTACCATGGCCACCAAGATCTCCCGACTTATCCCCAATTGAGCACGTGTGGGATATGATGGGTAGGAGATTGCTCAATTCGCAACGTCCTCCTCAGACTATAGAAGCACTTCGAGAGGAGTTGGTGGTTGCCTGGAATGAGATACACATTATAAAAGGTCAAAGGGCTTTAAAGCAGTGCAATCATTTTGAAATTTTTATCATTTACTTATTATGCTTCATTAAGTACTTATACAAAATTTTATTAAAATAAATCCATTTAAACTGGGTGTTCGGATTTATATGTCACTTAGTATATACTAACGTTAAAAGGTCATAACATACCCTACCCCAGACCCTATAATGCCCAACCTCAAACTTTTAACTCCTACAAATTTGTTTCTGGAAATAATCAGGATCTTTTGAAAAGTCAAGGAACAAAGTTTTGATAATCTTGATTACTCCGTTTTGCCGGTAGCGGCCGATTTTCAAAACCCAAAGCTATTTCGTTCCTGTCCTCATAGTAACCTTGTGTGAAAATTTTATCAAAATGAAATATACCAACTCATTTCCAAAATTCTCCATGTTTACAATAGGTACTTCCTTACTAGCCGGGTGGAAAGTAAAAATTAGTCAATGAGACTGGTGTCCGTCTTCTATCTTTTTCTGCTGCTGTCATATCATCAGCAGATGTCGAATAACTCTATAAAAGTGGATCCTGTCCACCTCTATGGATTTCTACGCCGCGAGATTCGTCTTAGGCCCATATCGTCAGTAGACCCTACAATATTGTAGGGCGCGTTTATGGCCTCCTTGGTTGTCATACTCCTTACTCTCCTTAAAAAATTTCTAGATTACGCTTGTCCCGTGTCAGCGTCAGCGCTCTCCTATTGTGAAGATTTGTTTTCCTTTTAAATTGTAGGAAATTTCAGGCTGATAAAACATGATATAACTCAAAACCAAGCACAATTTGATGCAAATTGATGTTTGTGACATAACCTCAAAATAGAGCGCTGACACGGAGAAGTAGAAAACTATGACAATCAAGGAGGCCATAAAGGCGCCCTACAATTGTAGGGACGACTGACGATATGGGCCTTAGTCCTGAACCCTATTTACTCGCAACCTTGCTCTGCATTATTAACCGCAGGATTTCATATTTTTTACCTTATGTCAGAAGCAAGAAATCTTCTATTTCTGCTGTGGTCTATATATTAGCCATGGTTATTTTTTAATTGAAGCACTGCCCAGGGCAGAACCTAAATATCGATGTACCACGACTGGTATACCACAAAAACACTCAGTGAACAGCAATAAGTTGACTATGCGCTTCGTTGAGAAATCTGATATAATTGGTATAAACAATTAAACGTACTTCGTCAATAATAAACGTAAATACATAATCCTATTAGTAGATGATTTGTGCTTTCCTTATGACAAATAATTCGTTTTTATTCCATCTATAGAACTATATATATGGGAAACAAGTATCACTGAACAGCTGTAGTTCATCATGTTGCACGCGTACGTTGTATTCCTACTTGCTGCTAGCCACTGTGCTTATGCAATTATGTCAACTGATGTAAGTTTTCTTTTTTATTTTTGATCTAGTCCTAGAGCCTCAGTGAGTCAAGATTCTATTGCTATATTTTGCCGGAGTCCAAATTGGCAAATATTCTCTTTGATACAGTTTATAGAAGCTCTTTCTGGTATGCCTGGTCAATAATTTGTTGAAAAATGCTTATATTAGTTAAAAACAGAAACAAAAGATCATTCTCCAGGATTCATGTCTATTGTTTATTAAACTTTACTTCACCATTATTTAGTAGAATGCGAAAATATTTGAGCGAAACAAAACTTGCTTAAGAAAATGTATATTTAAGAAGCTATGTTCAATGTGTTCTGTAATTATAGGACTACAGCGGGAAGTTAAAGGATATGATGAAAATGCTCCATGACACCTGTATAGTGAGGAGTAGTATGGATGAATCAAAAGTTGCGGACATGTCGGGCGGCAAATTTCCAGATGATGCGACAATGAAGGTGAACTGTTACATTATTTTTCTGATTGTAAGAAATGATCTGCTCATAGCTATTCTTCAGGCTGTGAAGGATACGTACTTTATATTGCAGTTGAGCCTTTTGGCCGACATTTATAGTTGAACTTTGAGGAACAAATGCTGTTCTGGGAATGATCAACCTTTGGATGTAAAATGAATAATAACGCACTTTCAAGACGCAATTAAAGATTCTCACAATGTTGAGAACCGACAACTATACAGGGTGTCCCGGAAAAAGTGTGCAATATCCTACTAGCGGTTTCCAGAGCTTAAAATAGGAAAAAAAGTTTATATAAACATAGGTCGATAAACGTCCCCTAAGGGCGCTACGGTCTTTTAAAGGGGCTCCCATGAAGATGGTTTTTCCTTAAATATTTCCGAAACGTGTTGAGATAAATACATAAAATTTGGTACTCTAGCCTAGTTTTTTTATGCTGGTTTTAAAAATATTAACAATTTTAGACAGTTTTGTTTGGAAGCGTATGTAACAAGGACGAACTCAGGTTATTTTAGCCTCAACATTTTTGTCTGATTCTATTTTTGAAATTCAATTTTAGAATTTGAAAATTTAGGGTTTTCCACATAAAAAATGTACTCTTATTAAATATCGATAAATCGTGCTATTTTTGAATAAAATCAAACTAAAAAATTTGTCACATGATAGGAAATGCACTGCGAATTTAAATGAATTGTTGATTATACATAGTTAGCCATGACTGCAACCAAAAGTTGTTTTGATTTTTTATAACTTATTTTGACGTTAAGCTGACATCGTTAGCAGTGTAACATTACTAGATTAAAATCAAGCTAGTAAAGTAAAGCTAGTTCTAAGTATATCCAACTGTATGTCTTCTTTTTCAAATAAATTTCAAATTCGTTCGTAGAAAAAAATTATTTCTTTTGTTTTTGCCTAAATGTTAGCTATGTTGCAACAGAAATATGTATTTATGTAATATTTACCAATTATTAAATTAGTTTTTTCGTTGCCATGGTTAATTATTCAACAATTCATATAAATTCGCAGTACATTTCCAATCATGTGACAAATTCTTTAGTTTGATTTTATTGAAAAATGGCACAATTTATCTACATTCAATAAGAGTACCTTTTTTATGTAGAAAACCCTAAATTTTCAAATTCTAAAATTGTATTTCAAAAATAGAATCACACAAAAATTTTGGGCCTAAAGCAAGCTGACTCCGTTCCTGTTACATACGCTTAAAAAAAAACTGTCCAAAACTGATAAAATTTTTAAATGGGGGTTGATCAACCCCTGGATGTCGAACGAATGATAATGCATTCCTGAGTGATCTTCGAGTGGAGATCTAACTTTGCATTGCAGTCACGCTGTGACAGTTCTCAACGGAAGTTTTCAGATTTTTCAAAATTTTCAAAACATTTAAAATTTTCAAAATTAAAAAATACTCAAAATGTTGAAAACATACTCGTACATCTACAAACGTTTGTGAAAATCTAAAATCTGAAGACTTTTAAAATCCCGGAAGTTTTGAAAACTTTGAATATTTTGAAAACTTTGTAAAAAATGAAAATATTGAAAATTCCAAAATTTTTGCTAATTTTGCATGTTTCAAGAGATTTGAAATGCTTGAAAACTGTTAAAACTCTAAAGATCTCGGAAATTTTAAAAATTTGGAAAATTAGAAATGTAAATTATATTATTGATATACTTTCTTTTATAACTCCCACTGACTTATTATCCTCTGTTTTAGAAATATATCTCTTGTCTTTGGACTTCAACTGTAGTGAGTATCAACTATTTTAACAAATATTAATATTGTATTGCTATACTTCCAAATTAATCATAATTGCTATTGTACAAACTTCAAGACCTCAAATCTTATTCAGCTCATTTAATGTAGTTCTCAACTACCGTTTTACGACTTATTTAGACATATGAATTTGAATCAATCCACAATTTTTAATCCAACTCATCTTTCATACAAGATTACTGACAGTGGATCCATCGATATGGACATGGTCAATGAAATGTGTCCACCCAAAATAAAGGAAAAGGGACCTAAGATTCTCCAAGATTGTTTCGACAAAAATGCAGGTAAAATAATTAACAAATCGATTAATTTCGTATGCCTTATAAAACATTATTTTATCCTATTCTTTAGTCATTAATTCTGATTCAACATAACCGACAAGTAGCTCCAAAAAATGTACAGCCTCATTCGGGATCGACAAAGGACTCACCACCCCAGAAACGTTCTGATTCTTGGTTGTCGCAGAGACCAAGCCTAGACTATGCTGATGAGTTAACAAAAAGCACTCAACAGCAGTCCATGTTTGGTTGTCTGTTGCCGCACGTTGAGTTTAATTATTTTAGAGCTACGTACTCGTATAGTTGAAAACTGAAATTGCCTTTGATACAAATTATAACATTCTCCCTCGCATAACCATAGGTAATGTCTTTCAGGCGCACCAAATTTGGATGATAAGCTATATTCTATGACGAAATGCATGTACGAAACTAACTCAGAAGTAAGTAAAACTACTCATGTGAAGATACAATTTTACAGAGGATGTTTTATTTTCAGGACTTCATCATATTCTAGTCAACGCAATGGGTACAATGTGTAGCCTTATGTTGAATTAATATCCAGGTAACTGTAGTAACATTTGAATAAAAAAATATACATTTGACATACTGTTTCTGTTTTACTTGCCCGAAAGGTCACATAATGCGTAGTGACCAACTACTGGCAGAGTTAAATTGAAGCTGACCAAAAATTCAACTCGGCTTCATGAAATCGCCGAGTTGAATCCTCTCAATAACATGATAAAGAGTTTCTACGTTAAGCAGGGTGCGTGGGTAGCAAACTGAATCAAAAATACGACGGCAAGATCCGGGTAACCTATTTTCATCTAATATCCATTCACAAAATAAGATCTAGTGCTTATATTGCACGGATATAACTGAAAGCGAGGCACACAGCTTTCGTCATCTTCGACATCTAAGAATTCGATACAGTATCTAAGCTGCGACAATATTCTACTCTAGTCACTGTCAGCTATACGTGCGCGCCCTGTCAATCCGACAAAAAACAGGATAAACAAAAAAGGAATTGGAATCCAGTGAACCATGGAAAGATCAAAAGGAAACGTCGCGATTCGATTGAAATACACATCTGCTCTTTTCCTATTCCAAAATTCTGCGGTACATGTATGGGGGATCCTTTGTCACTATTCATGTTTTGAAATAGGGTGTATGCATCCAAATATAAGGGATGTACACGATGTGTGTTCCCAATATTTTGTGTTTCATTGGATATCCAGCTCATGTGTC